>PVIW01008503.1:0-60645 GCA_004026585.1 Noctilio leporinus
GTTGCCGGGGTGAGTCTCTCACACAGTCCCTCCCCTGCAAGAGTTCAATTCCGCGTTCCCTACTGCGTTTGCCCTCGCCGCCCGCACTTCACTGCTGAGACTTCCAGTCGCCAGGGAGCCTGAAACTGGCCCCGGTCAAACGCGCCCCTCTGGGCAGAGCCGCCCCTGCCCAGAGCCGACCTCGGCCCGCCGGCCGGTCAGTCGGGAACGCCTCACCTACTGTCCTGCTGGCCTCCTCTGCCTCTGGGCTCTGCTCCCCTGTGTCCAGATGCTGTCCATTCCAATCCCTAGGGTCCTGAAGCCGTCTCACGCTCCTTATCCTGTCCTCTAGCTGCTTTGGTACTTGAGAACACCATCAGCACTTGATTTTTTTTTTTTAAATAGCCTATTAAAAAATTTTTTTTAAAGATTTTATTTCATTATTTTTAGGAAGAGGGGAAGGGAGAGAGGCAGAGAGGGAGAGAGACATCAGTGTATGGTCGCTTTTCACCTGCCTCCAGCCACAGATCTGACTGGAAACCTGGCTTGCAACCTGGTTATGTGGCCTGGCTGGAAATTGAACCTGCGACCTTTGGATTCGCAGGCTGACACCTTACCCACTATGCTACCAGCCAGGGCTTCAAAAGGTGATTATTAAATGAAAGAACTTGCATTTTCTTTGTACAGTTGAATGTTTCAAATATCAATTTATGACACTTCACAAAAAGTAACCACTGCTTAAAAATAAATATGTGGATACTCTTACTCTGTGATAGAAGAGTAATATAATAAATGCATGGGAAGAAAGTCAGAAATATATACACCAACAGTCTTCATTTTTGAGTAGTGGTATTATGATTTTTACTTTTATATTTATGCCTCCCTCAAATTGTCTGAAATAAGTTACATATTTATAGCTAGGAGAAACAAAATGCCACTAAAAATAAATTAATCAGTGAAACTAATATTTTTTATTGGTTATATATGCATTTTTACACAGCCTTATGGTGTACATTTTCCATGTACATATTTGATATACTTTTTATGGAACTTTATGTCCTGCTTTTTATCACCTAATATTATAGTATAACCGATTTCTCTTTCCCCTATACTTTTCAAAAGTATTTAAAAAATTAGATAATAGTTTGCTATTGAACAGTTTCTCTATTGCTGGACACCTAAGTTGTTTTAAAATTTTCATATTTTAAGTAATCCTATAATATATGTAATTCTTTAAAACTCTTTGCATCCTTGATTTCTTCCTTAGGATAGATTCCTTGAAATGGTCTTACTGGGCCAGATAACAAGAATGTTTTTGATGTACTAGATATTGATAGTTTTAATTTCAGTGATCCTTTTTGAGGGTTGAGTAAGGTCTGAGCTACATTACTTAGATACAAGCTTTTCATTTTACACATTCATTATTAATAAAAACAATGGCAACAATTAATACCTATTGTCTGTTGGTTCTCTTTGAAGTGAATCTTCATACTGTTAATAACAATTCTCTCCTTCTCTGATCTGAATTCAACAAGGACAACCAGCTTAGAATGGCTTTGATAGTTCTTTTGTGTGGTCACATTATCCTGGGATGCTATCCCGCACCTTTTGTAACATCAGGGGTCACTCTTGACATGTTTCTTTAAGGAATTAATTGCTTTCTTTCTCTGGAGTCTGGTACTACCTTTTTTGTGATTTAATTATTATTCTCTGCCTTTCCAGGTCTCACTCAAGACACAGACTATCCACAGTCTTCCCTTTTTGTGTTACCTATGTCAATCTTTTTCTTTTCTTCTTTGCTTTTTTTTTTTGGTAATATGTTATCTTCTTTTTTTTTAATTTTTAAATTTTATTGTTTTTGTTTTACATCCATCCCCTTTTTGCTCCCCTCCATCCCCCTCCCCACCCACCCATTCCCCCCAAAGTCAATCCCACCTATTGTCCATGTCCATGGTTCCCCCATACTAGGTTCTTGTCTAAGCTGCTCTTTTTCTTTTCTGATATTCTCTGGCATACATAACCTGAATTAGAAATCTTACATAGGGTCTTGGGTCTTCTCTAAGCAGAGCCCTGTAGCCTAATCCTCATGGCAGGGAACATCAAAACTGGTTCCCTGTTTAAAGAAAAATCTTCCATACATATTAGAGAGCCAGAAGTGTATTTGTGCTTCTTGCCTGATCCATACAGAACCTCCAAAATCCAGTCTTTAATATCCAGTGAATCTGGTGTGTGTCCAACTTTAGTATTTTTTGGTAAAACAGTCTTCTCCCTCACACATCTTTTTCAGGTGCCTTTGCAGTGTATAGCATTCAGCAAATGTAAATGACTGAGGGGTGTGGGGGTGAGTGCTTGGAACATATGAAACAGGATGATGACTTCTATTAATGTAGAAAATCTCATTTGCTGCTTTGTGTTCCTTAAAATGGTTAACTCAATGCTAAGGATAAAACTTGCTTTTACTAAATAGTCCCTGTTCCTCTACACATCTGTTTCATTTTATTATTATAATAATGCCTTTTCTGATTATTTATTGAAGAACATGTATTATAAAATATATTAATCCTTCTGGTCACTAGCTGATTCTGGTATTAACTCCAGTTTTACACACTGCAAATAAATTTAGCATTCTTTGTTTTAAGAATTAATTCCAATGGCAGAGGCAATCATAACTATCCAATGTCTATATTACTATTTTTTTCCTGGATTAAAAAAATTAATTTTATTGCTGTTTTATTACATTCATCCCCTTTTTCCTTCCCTTGGTCCCCTTCCCCACCCACCCATTCCCCCCCAAAGTCTTGAAGTGGGTCTATTTGGGTTCATCTTCATTGAGACCCTCTGTGCTTCCTGAACTTGAGCAACGTTTTCACTCATCATGTTAGGGGAATTTTCTATCATTACTTTTTTGAACAGGTTTTCCATTCCTTGTTTCTCTTCTCCTTCTGGTATCCCTGTGATACAGATATTATTGCATTTCATGTTGTCCCACAGCTCTCTTAAACCCTCTTCATTCTTGTTCAGCCTTTTTTTCATTCTGTTGCACTGTCTTGGAATATTTTTCTATGTTGTCCTCCAGTGCGCTGATCCTATCCTCTGCTTCCTCTAACCTACTGTTGATTCCTCCTACTGTATTCTTCAATTCAGAAATAGTATTCTTCATTTCCTCCTGGCTGTTACTGATAGTTTCTATGTCCTTTTGAATGCTGGTATGGCTCTCAGTAAGTTCCTTGTAGCTTCCCTTGGAGTCTTTGTAGTTCCCCTGGAGTTGTTCATAGTTTTCTTTGAGCTGGCTGAGCTCATTAAGCTTCTTTATCATCATTATTTTGAATTCCATATCTGATAGTTTGTTTGCCTCTGTTTCATTTAGTGATCTTTCTGGAGATTTCTCCTTTCCTTTTGGTGATGGACTGATTCTATTTTTCCCCATTTTGGGTGTCTGTTGTTGCTTGTTTTTGTCTTGGATTAATCTGCTTTCATTCCTTGCCTTCATGGAGCACCCTTTTGTGTTAGGAGATTTTTGGAGTTCAGTGTTGCAGTCTCCTAGATTTCCTCAACTTACTGCTTTTGGGGTGGCCTTTATGTCATTAACTTGGGCTGTCTGGTTGTATTCTGAATTGGTTGTATGTGTTGCTCCTTTCTCTCCAGTTGGCTGATTGAGAGACACTCCTATCCTGTCTCATACACTCTTTTTGAGCTGCTCCTGAAACAGAACCACCAGTCCAGGCAAAATAACCACACCTTCAGAGATATTTTTCTCCTTTAACCCCCTTTTGACTGCCTATGAACCTAGCTATATACCCATATCCTCCAAGGTAACCCCCACATTTAATCACTCCCTCAGCTGCAACTCAGCCAGTCTTAATAGAGATATAGATATGATAAGATTGTTATACGAGGGGGAAAATGATTAAGTTGACTAAAGTATAGATAATTTTGAAGGGTGTAAAGGAGTAACAAAGATAGTGGGGATATGAGAGAGAAAGCCAACTTACCTCTTCTATAGAAATGGCGAGGGGGAGAATCAGAATGCCTCAAGTGGTAGTGAAAAGTATAAGCCTATATATGTAGTTGCCGCATCTACCTCCCTGTCCACCTTTAATGATCCCTGATTGGTCCAGGTGGAACTGGGACCCGTGTGCTTACAGAAGAAAAAAAGTATGTGTAGTGTCTATGCATACACCTATATATAGATGCTGTGTGAGGGAACAAACATAAGTGAGAGAACTACCATAAGGAAGTTGATTTAGAAATAGTAATGAAAAAGGGAAAGGAGAGAAAAAAATGGGGTGGAAAAAGAATAAAGAAGAAAAAAGAAGAAGAAAATAAAAAGAAGATGGAAAAATAGGAAAAAAAGCAGAAAAGGGAAAAAGAAAAAAGTAAAAAAAAAAAAAAAGAATAAAAAGGGATTAAATAAAAATGTGAAGTTTTGCCACAGCACTATCAACAACTTATGAGCTATACTTATTATGTGTGAGATGGGAGTGTGAGATAAAAAAGAGAGAAAGAGATATTAAGAGGTATTTGGAGGAAGAGGAGGTGGTTTATAACTACGTTTTATAGATACGTTTGTAAAGTTGCTGCATCTACCTCCCTGTCCACCCTCTGTGAGCAGTGATTGGTCAAGGTAGATCTGGCACAAGTGTGTTTTTCAGCAGAAAAAAGAATGTGTAGCTACTAGGAGCGCGCACCCACAAAAAGTTTTAAGAGGCTGGAGAGGGGAGGAATACCTAGATCGAGGATTGGGAATGAGTTGTAGCAAGAGAGTAAATAGACTTTAAAACAAGTGTAGGAATAGGATCCTGGGTAGTTAAATGAATTGAGACAAGGGAGAAGTGAAAGTGTGGGATTTGGGATACACTATGATATAAACAGTATTTACTTAAAATGCACTAATTGTAGGTGTTGGAAGTAACTTTTGAAAAGGATTTGTTAGGGATTAATAGTTCATGTAGCTCTCGGTGTAACTCAGGTGCATGAGATTAGCAGCAATCCATTTCCTGAGTCTGCTTCTTTTTCTTGATCAAGTCTCTGCAGTGTATAGTCAAGCTGTGTGGACTTGAGTGGTGGAGCCTATGGCTGTCACAGTCAGGGCTGACTCTGAGTGTCAACGCACCCCCCTCCCCCCGCCCCCCACCCTTCCCCATAGTCTGAGTCTTCAGTAGCTTAGCTTGGGTTTCTACACTGCTGCCAGTGTTTTGGGGCCCTCCCTTCTCCCACTGGTTCTGTGTGAAGACCTGCAGGGTGCTTCTGTGGTGTCGATGGCTTCACTTCCCCCTCCAGCTCCAGGAGGTTTCTGCCTGCAGCGGGCACCTAGATCCAAAGGGGGGTGGACTGCAAGCTCTTTCGGTCCTGTGATGGCTGGCCCTCCCCTTGCAGCTTTTGGAGGAGGTAGCGCCTGTACGCAAAGAGTGCCTGGCTCCCCAGGGACTCTGAAGGTCATTTGTGGGTGATGTCTAGCCCTCCATGCAGTCCAGCTGTTTGAGGAGGTTTTCACTTCCACCTCTGAGATGCTTGCCTGGCTCCCCAGGGGGTCTGCAGGGCACTTTGCCTGGGAAGGCTACCCATCCCTCTCCAGCTGTTCAGGGAGGTTTTTGTTGCCTGCAATGGGTGAGCCAGTTGCAGCAGCAGCAAGTTCCTTGGCATGCAGTTTTGAGTTTTTGTGGGAGCCTGTGTGCTGGTGTGGGTGTGCGGGGTTGGGCCTCCCTTCTTGATGGGGCTCCGAGCTGTCCTCTCCCTGGGTGGCGTAGTGGCACAATTTTCAGCCATCTTGCCACCAGGGCCGGTGCACTTCCCCACTCCCCTGCTCCTGCTTCCCGGGGATCTCCCCTCCTTCTCCTCTGGCCCCAGGAGGCACTTCCTGTCTCTCAGCCTCTGTAGCTCTGGCTTTCACACAGTCCCTCCCCTGCAGGGGTTCAATTCCTCATTCCCTCCAGAGTTTGTGCTCCCTGTCCACACTTCACTGCTCATATTTCTAGTCACCGGGGAGCCTGAAGCTGTCTTCAGTCACAGCTGCCCCTCTGGGCAGAGCTGCCACTGCCCAGAGCCAACCTCAGCCAACTGGCCAGTTCGAAACTGTCTCACCTGCTCTCCTGTAGGTTTCTGCAGCCTCTGGGCTGTGCACCCCTGAGTCCAGATGCTGACCACTCCAATGCTTAGGGACTTGCAGACATCTCATGCTCCCTACCCTGTTCTCCAGCTGCTCTGGTACTCCAGAACTCCATCAGCACCGCCCTTGACTCTGTTGCTATCTTTCTAGGTCTCTATTCTGTTGCCATCTTCCTCCCAGAAAAACGATTTTTCTTGAGGTTACTATAGTGAAAGGGCATATATTTCTTTGTAATAATTTTTTAAATCTTCTTATAACATCATCCTTATCCCCCCTATCCCCCCCACCCCACCCCACCGATTAGGGAAAGTTGGAGGCTAATGAAATGCTTGATTACAGATTCCTGGCTATAGTCCCCCTAGAAGTCATCTCTGAGAATGTTGTGATAGAGTAAAGAAAGGGAAGAATTAAACCACCAAAAATGTCTATAAATGTCTATGTTCCCCCTTGCTTTTCCTTCTAAAGCATGAATGGTGGTCACAGTGATAGTAATTATGATGCTTTCTGGATTCTGGTTCACTGCCTCATGTGTCAATTCATTTATTTTTCTTCTTCCTTAATAAAAGAACACCAATTCACACATCATTGGCAAGATTAATTGTGAAACTTTAACCTTCCTTTTTTTTTAAATATTAAAAAAATTATTATTTTTAGAGAGAGGAGAAGGGAGGGAGGTAGAGAGTGAGAGAAATATCAATGTATGGTTACCTTACATCTGCCTCCAGCTACAGACCTGACTGGAGACTTGACTTGCAACCTGGTTATGTGCGTGGGTGGGAATCGAACCAGTGACCTTTGGGTTCACAGGCTGGTACCCATCCACTCAGTTTAACCTTCCTTTTAGCATAACTTTGAATTTTAAAAGTCCAATCTCCTGTGATATAGAGAACTTCATGTGCTGCAATATCTGTGATTCTGAGAAGTTCAGGAAAAGTGGTGATTTGCAAGTGACTGCAGAATAAGCAGTGTTAAGTTTAGGGTTTTTGTTTTCTTTTAAATTGCCACATGTGGATTTTAGCACCTTTCATTTTATGCTGGTGCTGTAAATCTAGCTCATTTTGCTAATGTCTTCCCAGTCAAACTGGAAATATATAACAGGTCCAGTAGCCCAAGTAAGTAGAAGAGATAAGCAGACTTGGAGGGTGATAACCTTTTTTGGAGGTAAAGAAAGGAATACTGGCTACTTGACCCCTGCCCCAGTTGGCAACAAAACCAGCTCTTCCTTTACTTTGGCCTGCAGATGAGGCACTTTCCACAAAAGCCTCCTCTCAGCAGGCGGCTGCTATTGCAAAGTAGAAATTACTTTCACTTTACAAAACAAGGGAGAAATGGGGACTAGTAATTACATTGGAAGAATTATGTTTGAAATATGATGCTTGTGAAATAAGCTATGATGAAGAGAATAAGGGAACCTGTGAGAAGTGGAGAGCATGGAGGTTAAGAGCATGCATGGATGATGGAATCAGACTTCTTGGTTTCAGACTTTGGCTTTGTCATTTATCAGCAATAATTGGTAAATTACTTAAACCTGTCTCACTTATTATTTATTTATTGAATAGCATTCATTCTTCTAAAGCAATGTTGGGAAAGTCATCATTTCCATCACAGGAAGATACACTTTCCTGACCTTGAAGGTTTCTTTTTTTTTTAAGATTTTATTTATTATTTCCAGAGAGAGGGAGAGGGAGAGAGGCAGAGAGGGAGACATCAATGTATGGTTGCCTTTCACCTGCCTCCAGCTACAGACCTGGCTAGAGACCTGGCTTTCAATCTGGTTATGTGCCCTGGCTGGGGATTCGAACCGGTGACCTTTGGGTTCGCAGGCTGGTGCCTTTTCCACTGAGCCACCAGCTAGGACTTGTAAGTTTTAAATTGTGCGTTGTGTAGCATGATAAAATCCTGCACTGTTTTGCCCCATCTCATCTAGAATGTAAATCATCCTTTTGTCTAGTAGATCCCCATTGTATTTTCTCCCCACTCATTAGCCACTTAGTAGCCACTGCCCTTTGTTATCAGATTGACTCTCATGATATTGCAGTGCTTGTGTTCAAGTAGCCAATTACTTTTTTTTTTTAAAGAAAATTTTTTTTTTAATTTAAAATTAATTATTTCCATAGATAGAGGAAGGAAGAGAGGCAGAGAGGGACAGAAACATCAATGTATGGTTGCCTTTCTCCTGCCTCCAGCCATAGACCTGGCTGGAGACCTGGTTTGCAACCTGGTTATGTGCCCTGGATGGGGAATTGAACCAGCAACCTTTGGGTTTGCAGGCCAGTGCCTTATCCACTGTGCCACCAGCTAGGGCTCTCAAGTAACCAATCATTTTACTTGATAATAGCCCCAAAGTTCAAGAGTAGTGATGCTAGCAATTTGAATATGCCAAAAAGAAGCCATGAAGTGCTTCCTTTAAGTGAAAATGTATGTATGTATAGGAAAACAAGTATAGATAGAGTTCAGTACTATCTGTGGTTTCAGGCATCCACTGGGAAGCTTGGAATGTATCCAAGCAGATAAAGGGGCATTACGGTGTATGTGTCATGGGGCGTACCTATTTTCCCTGACCAAATCTAGTTTCACTCCTGACTCAATAAATACAGAGTTATTTCTTTATAGTTCTATCTTTATTAAGTTACTACATTAGTAACTGTCCCCCCCTCTCTCCAACCTAATCTAATTTTTCCAAGCCTTGGGTTTGAGGACTACAGTTAATTTTCAGTGGTAAATTCATTTCAGGTGCTCACATGAAAATGAATGCATTCTTTTCCCCAGAGTGTTGTATGCAGAGGGGCGGCCTTGAGATGTGTACATTTTTATGTCTGTTATATATATATATATTTTTTCCATTGAGGCATTTTATTTGCACATATGTGTTACATCCCTAGAAAAAAAAAAACCAGGATTTTCCCTCCTGTGTGTTTTCGTCTTGCTTCTTCATGGTCCATGATGCCCGCTGAGGTTGTCAGTACAATGAAACCAAACTGACGGGACAGAAGCAGGTTGTTCTCCCATTTTTCTAGATCTTTGAGTTGCACATCAAATCTGGGGCTGATTACTCCACACTTGTTCAACCTGCCTGTGAGGTTCACAACAATTTTCCCAGCTCTGTGGTCATCAATAATTTCAAACTCGCCAATGTAACCATGCTTCATCATCACAGTCAGAAACCGGATGATGACTTTGGAGCACAGTCTGATAAGAACCTGGCGTTTGCCTCTCTTTTCAGCATTGTTGATACTCTTGAGAGCATCAGCCAGGACGTTCATGCGCACCATGACAGCGGCATGGAAAGACGGCGGAAAGAGAGCTATGTCTGTTATATTTTTTAAAAATTTACATTAAGATAGGAAGTTAATGCTGATTTTTTTCCTTATTTATGAATTTACTTTTGGGGAATAAAGTCTTTCTTGCTGACTCATCAATTTAAAGAACATTTATTGTTCTTTAATATTATTTTTGATTAAAACAGTAACTGTTATACATTTGATTTGTTTTACTATGTAATTTTCTAATACAAGCATTTAGAGCTATAAATTTTGTTTTAAGCACTAGTATAATTTCACCCCCAATATTTTAGGGTTATAGAGAAAAATACCCATAGCATTCTATGGCAACACTGAGGGGTTAACTAAAAGCTGACCCCATAAAGCCATCATTGCCATGGGGAAGGTTCCAACTCTAATGATACATATTTGAGGCCCTCTGAAGGAAGAAAAAAACATAAATGTGAAGAGGATAGAGAAAAATCTTTTTGAAGTATATGTAATAACCGCCAAAATAAATAAATAACTAAAATAAACCCAACAACAAATACTTGGATACACAGGGAGGTAACAAAATACTGAATCAGAGGTCTGTATTTGACCCAATTGGAAATCCAAAGTTTATTGAAATAATTTATACAACAAAAAGATTTAAAGGAACTGATTGACTTTTGCACTTCTATGGCATAGGTTCTGAATTAACTTCTAATATCTGTTGAAATGCACCCTTTTGGTCTTAATTGATTTGCGATTTAGATTACAGTTAAACATAGGGACCCCAATATATGTGAACAAGGTAACTCTATACATAGGGATTATACTAAATTTTAATAAACTACCTTCTGTACTCATAGGAAAGTTACCAGGTATCAAATAGAGGACACATAGGCATGTCTCACCTAACCATTTGAACTGTTGCCTTACCTAAATTCCCCACGGTCATAGAATTTATTGCCCTAAAGTATCTCATAGTTATCAAGAGTGTTCTGACCCAATGAGTAGTAGATTAAATTATATTTATGGCACTTAAAATTGGCTTGGAAAAAATGGGACAACTGTAATCTTCTCCCTAGCCCATGATTAAAATAGTTAATATTGCCTAACACAAATTTAAATAGATCCTTCAAAAATTGAAACCCATATATAAGACCTTTTAGTGAAGAGGTAGTTATTCCTACTTTTTCTTCATTAACAGTACAATTTAACCTGTTGTTAAACTTGAAAGAATGAATGGTGTCTCAGAGTGGATTCATTCACTTTTGTGCCATGATCCTACCCATTAAGGCCTGAATTTTCAATATTATTGAAATTACTGACTTCATGTAATCAGTAACTGGTAATACTTTGCATTTCTGGATTTGACTAATATTTCTGTTCAGAGCCTATTTTAGTAGCCTCTCAGTTGCAGTTTGCCTTCACTTTTGAAAGGATACAGTACACCTCTACTCAGTAGTCCATGGAATACCTCATGATTGCATACAGTTTTTGCAGAGAGGGTCTTAACCACATCCAACTTTCTCCAGAAGCACAAGTAGGACATCACACTGATGACATTCTCCTTTGGGGAGATTCATTTGACATACTCATTCAGTACATACTAATACAAAGGACTGGAGCCATTGCTCCACTCAGTGCAGGGCCCTACTTGCTTTTGCTAAATTCCTCAAAATTGATAAGTTGAGAGCCACTTCATCCTGTGACACTGTCAAGAAAGAGCTATGGGCCCTTTAAATACCACGAAAGTTAAATCAGGCTCAACGTCATTCAGGCCATTTTGGGTTTGGGAGACAACATATTTTTCATTAATGAACTTAAGCCAATTTATGCTGTCACTTGAACTCAGCCTACAACAGAAGGTTCTAGAGTCTGACTGCAATAGACTGCTGCTGCCATTGGTGCCTCTCTTCCTAGTCCAACAATTTTTTCCTAGAGCCTTCAGCAACCTCCTTTTATGCCTCCTAGAATCTCGGGACCGTCAATAATGACCACAGGTTGTCCATAGACTATTGATTAAATCATCTGTCTTCCTGTGCGTTATGCTATTTGCTATTAGACACCGAGATTTGGAAATAGAGACTCTCATAGGTTCTGAGCCCATGACCCTCTGCAGTATCTCTGTTCAGCTTCCTGGTAGCTCTTTTTTGTTGTGCTGTGTAAAATCATATCCTTTATATCTGCCCCTAAATATTCAGCCAAAGACTTGAAGGAAACTTGATATAGATATCTGGAGCTGTTTCTATAGTTGGCTCTCTGGTAATCTATTCTACAAATCCCATCCACCTCAGTAGCCCCAAACATGAATCTCTCCTTAGCTTAGTGAATCTGCTGTGCTCTGCTTTGACTCCACTCTCTACACTAAGTCTGGAATGAGCCTCTAGGCAGAAGGCTGGGAGGATCATGGGCTTACCTTGTTACAATCTTTTGTGCCTATTTTCCAACTTTTGAAAACAATTGGTTCATATATTTTGCTCTATTTTATAGTAATTTATATTCAATGGGAGGGATGGTATGCTATCATTTAGTCTTTTGTGGCTGGTAATAGAAGTTATACTTTTTATTAATGTTCAGTGGCCATTTCTAAAATTTTAGTAATAGCATTGACTTTATTGAATGATATGCTTTGCTTTAACAGTATTGTACTTAGTTAGCTTCCCTTGTCTAATCTAGAACAGACCTTATTTTTACCATGGTCATAATTTTTAATTTTTAAATAGCTGTTGAGTTATTTGTAGGTTTTTCTGCAAAACTATTTAATGTTACCAGCTTCAGTTGCATATAGCTCTGGTATAATATTTGTATATTTGATGCTTTATAATTTTTACCTAACTAGGATATCTTGACAATAATTGTAGCCATATTATGTGTGTGTGTCTGTATTTTTAATTTTTAGTTTTTAAACTTTTGAAAATTTTATTTATATATATATATATTTTTCTTTTAAAGATTTTATTTCATTATTTTTAGAAAGAGGGGAAGGGAGAGAGGCAGAGGGGGAGAGAGACATCAATGTATGGTTGCTTTTCACCTGCCTCCAGCCACAGACCTGACTGGAGACCTGGTTTGCAACCTTGTTATGTGCCCTGGCTAGGGAATCGAACCTGCGACCTTTGGGTTCACAGGCCGGCACCTTATCCATTGTGCTACCAGCCAGGGCAATATTTATATTTTTAAAGTTAATTTTATTGTTGTTGTATTACATCAATCCACACTATCCCCTTCCCCACCCACCCACTGCCCCCAAAATCAATCCCACTTGTTATCTATGTCCATGGTTCTTCCATGATAGTTCCTTGACTAAACTGCTTCCTTTCTTTGCCTCCTCCTTCCACCTACCCCTTTCTCCCTGCACCCCTCTGCCCACTGAAGGTCTGTTCATTGTATTCATGTATCTGGTTCTGTTTTGCTTCTTTGTTTGTTTTGTTCATTATTGTCCTGTACTGGGTGAGATCATATGGTATTTGTCTTTCACTGACTGGCTTATTTCACTAAGCATAAATGTACCAAAGTTTTTTGATCCAATCACCTACTTATGGGCACTTAGACTGTTTCCAGCACTTGGCTATTGTAAATAGTGCTGCTATGAACATAGGGGTACTTAGGTTCTTATGAATTGGTGTTTCAGGCTTCTTCAGGTATAGTTCTAGTAGTGTAATTGCTGGATCAAAAGGCAGTTCCATTTTTAGTTTTTTTAGGAAATGCCATACTGTTTTCTATAGTGGCTACACCAGTCTGCATTCCCACCAACAGTGTATGAGGATTCCCTTTGCCCCGCATCCTCGCCAACACTTGTTGTTTGTTGATTTGCTGATGATTGCCATTCTGACAGGTGTGAGGTGGTATCTTGTTGTGGTTTTAATTTGCACCTCTCTGATGGCTAGTGATGTTGAGCATTCTTTCATATATCTTTGGGCCCTTTGTACATCTTCCTCAGTGAGTTGTCTGTTCAGGTCCTTTGCCCATTTTTTGATTGGGCTGTCTGTCTCCCTGGTGTTGAGTCTCATAAGTTCTTTATATATTTTGGAGATCAAACCCTTGTCTGAGGTATCATTGGCAAATATGTTTTCCCATACAGTTGGTTCCCTTTGAATTTTGCTGAATTTTCTTTAGCTGAACAGAAACTTTTCAATTTGATATAGTCCCACTTGTTGATTTGTTCTTTTATTTCCTTTGCCCTTGGTGAAGTATCAGTAAGCATATTTCTGTGTAGGATATCTAAAATTTTACTGCCTATATTTTTCTGCAGGACCATTATAGTGGTACTGCTTATGTTTAAGTCCTTTATCCATCTTGAGTTTATTCTGGTGTAGGATGTAAGTTGGTGGTCTAGTTTTATTTTTTTGCATGTTGCTGTCCAGTTCTCCCAACACCACTTGTTGAAGAGACTGTTCCTTCCCCCTTTGTTGAATATGGATGGACAATAGAGTCCTGGGTTTATTTCTGGGCTTTCTATTCTGTTCCATTGATCTATATATCTATTCTTATGCCTGTACCAGACTGTTTTTGATGACAGTAGCCTTGTAGTATAGTTTGATGTTTGGTATTGTGATTCCTCCTACCTTGTTCTTCTTTCTCAAGATTGCTGTGGCTATTTGTGGGTGTTTTTGTCTCCATATAAATTTTTGAAGTATTTTTTCTGTCTCTGTGAAGTATGTCATTGGTATTTTAATTGGGATTGCATTGAATCTATAGATTGCTTTGGCTAGTATGGACATTTTAATGATGTTAATTCTTCCCATCCATGAACATGGTATATGCTTCCATTTATTTGTATCTTCCTTAATTTCTTTCTTCAATATTCTGTAGTTTTCTGAGTACAGATCTTTTACCTCCTTGGTTAAGTTTATTTCTAAGTACTTTATTTTTCATGTTGCTATGGTAAATGGGATTTGTTTTCTAGCTTCTATCTCTGATGTTTCATTATTGGTATACAAAAATGCTTTTGATTTCTGAATATTGACTTTATATCCAGCTATTTTGCCAACTTTGCTTAGGTTGAGTAAATTTTTGATGGAGTCTTCCAGGTTTTATATATACACTATCATGTCATCTGCAAATAATGACAGTTTGACTTCCCCCTTTTTAATTTGGATACCTTTGATTCTTTTTTCTTCTCCGATAGCTATGGCTAGGACTTCCAGAATGATGTTGAACAGGAGTGGATAAAGTGGACAGCCTTGTCTGGTTCCTGTTCTTAGGGAGAAAGCTTTTAGTTTTTGCCCATTGAGTATGATGTTGGCTTCAGGTTTGTCATATATGGCTTTTATTATGTTGAGGTATGTTCCCTCTATTCCCATTTTGCTGAGTGTTTTTATCATAAATGGTTGCTGTACTTTATCAAATGCTTTTTTAGCATCTGTTGATGTGATCATATGGTTTTTGTCTTTCATTTTGTTAATGTGGTGTATTATATTTATTGACTTGCATATGTTGTACTATCCTTGCATTCCTGGGATGAAACCCACTTGATTATGGTGTATGATCTATTTAATGTATTGCTGGACCCGGTTGGCCAATATTTTGTTAAGAATCTTAGCATCTATGTTCATCAGAGATATTGGTGTATAGTTTTTCTTCTTAGTTGTGTCTTGACCTGGTTTTGGGATTGGAATAATACTGGCCTCATAGAAAAGAGTTTGGGAGTGTTCCCTCTTCTTGGATTTTTTGGAATAGGTTGAGAAGGATAGGAGTTAGTTCTTCTCTTAGTGTTTTGTCGAATTCAGCTGTGTAGCCATCTGGTCCCGGGCTCTTGTTCTTTGGGAGATTTCTGGTTACTTCTTCAATTTCACTAGTTGTTATTGGCCTATTCAGGATTCCTGATTCTTCTGGATTCAGTTTTGGTAGATTATACATTTACAGAATGTGTCCATTTCACCCAGGTTGTCATATTTCTTGTCATGTAGTTGTTAGTAGTAATTTCTTACAATCCTTTGTATTTCTGAAATATCAGTTGTGATTTCTCCTCTGTCATTTCTGATTCTGTTTATTTGGGTCCTTTCTCCTTTTGTTGATTAGTCTGGTTAAAGGCTTGTCAATTTTGTTAATCTTTTCAAAGAACTAGCTCCTGGACTTGTTGATTCTTCCAGAGGCCCACCTCAGACAAAAGTTTGACACATATTGAAAGTGATCTTTCTGGGGATTCCTCCTTTCCTTTTGGCGGTGGACTGTTTTTCTCCCCATTTTTAGGTTTTGTTGTAATCTGGTCAGAATGTGATCAGCTGCCAGGCTAAGGAATTGCTAGGCTGGAAGGATTTATTTAGGTGTAATCCTATTGGTCTATGATCCACCACTAGGCTCAGATGCGGCTTGGAGTGACAGACGGATTCAGTTGTAAATCAATAAATTAGCTACCAAACTCAGGCCCTGCTGGGTTAGACAGAGAGGTTCAATTGTAATCTATTGGATTAGCCACCAGCTCAGGTGCAGCCGGGAGGGACAGATTCAGATGTCAATCAATCAGTAAATCTGTGATCAGCTGCCAGGCTCAGGGGCCACTGTGTTAGGCAGCAAGATCCAATTGTAATCCAACAAATCTGTGTTCGGCCACCAGGCCTAGGAGCTGCTTGGCTAGAGAGCAAGGTACAATTGTAAGCCAATGTATCTGTGATTAGCCACCAGGCTCAGGTGGTGCTGGGCTCAACTGAAAGATTCTACTGTAAGCCAATGAATCTGTGATTAGCTGCTAGGATAAGCAGCTGCGCAGGACAAACCAACTCAGTTGTGAACCAGTGAATCCGTAATCAGCTACCAGGCTCATGTGGCACTGTGTAGGGCTGACTGTCTGACCCAGCTGTTAAGTCAGAGAGTTTGTAATCAGCTGCCAGGCCCAGGCACTGCTGGGCAAGAGATATCTCTTCAGGTGCCAACTATTGTCTCTATGCTCAGGGCAGGGCAGGAGAGGTTTATTTAGATGTGAATCAAAGAATTGTCATCTGGCACCAGGCTTAGGCACCACTGGTTGGGACTGATTGCTCCAATGGGTGGGGCTATGAGGACCCTCATACAGAAACTGCTTTGTGCAGGGCAGTTCCCCAAAGTGTGGGTGATGAATCAGCACTGGGATTCCCGCAGCTGCCTCCCCACTTCTCTTCTCCAAGCTGCCACCGCAAACTCTCCCCACGCATCTCCAGTCCTCTCTGTCCTCCCTCTGCTGGAGCTCCGGGGTAAGTGGGTGCCAGTGTATTTTCTCTGTGGTCACCTTAGTAGATACCTGTCTCCAGTGCTCTCTCAGGCCAGCAAACTTAATGGCTTTCCATTCTTCTCAGCTGGATGCCACTCTACTCTCTGCTGTGTTGCTATAGCTGGGAACCCCCGCTGGGGGAACCAGAACCCAAGTAGAGCCCCTAGCTCCGTCCCTTTGGCTGCTGCCTCCAGTGAGGGCCCAGCCAGCCCTCTTGCATTCCGTGATTCCTACCAGTCATGTTGTGATGAAGTGTCCTCTTCTGTTCTGTCTGTGGCATTATAAGACTTCTTTCCAGCTGGTGTTCTGTTGGTAATTCCAACTGACTTTTTCTCCAAAAAAGTAATTCCAGATGTAGCCTAGGAGGCGATTGGTGTAGCTTCATGCACTCTTCCGCCATCTTGTCAGAATCATCTGTGTATGTATTTTTTAAAGCTCCACCTAAGGATAGATCTGTTGCTTTTAGAAAGAGAGGAAGGGGATGGGGGAGGAGGGGAGGGCAGGGGAGAGAGAAAGAGAGAGAGAGAGAGAAACACATTTAGAAACATCAATCACTTGCCTCCCATATGTATCCTGACAGGATCAAGCCCATAAACTTTTGTTGTACGAGACAATGCTCCAAACAACTGAGCCAGTGTAGCACAATACCTTTTAGGTATTTTCCCTATGGCTGACAGAGTAAGCTTTCCTAAGCTCTTGTATTTAGGGGTTTTTCAAAAGAGTGTGGGAGGGATAATAAGAGTGTGAAAAACATCAATAGATTGCTTTTACCAGGAAGTGAACTGGTGATCGTTCACTTTGTGGGAAGATTCCCAACCAACTGAGCCACACAGGTTAGGGCTTTTGTACTTGGTTTGAGCTCATGCAGAAATGGCACCAATGTTTGACTTCCTAATTTAGAAAATATTTATTGAGTTTTCATGGGGATTGTTAACATGTTAGAAGATGGGGAGACATGAAATACAGATAATTGAAATTATTTAAATCACAATTGCAAATTCTTCTCTACAATTATAACATCTTTTCATCTAAAAACTTTAATAAGTCTTCTAGAAATTATTAGAATTGATTGATTTCAGAGTCATTTTCTTTGTCTCCATCATCTACCACTTGGTAAATGTCCAGATGAGAAATGGAATGAATAACAGTGGAAAGATAAAGAAGTAGAAATCTCAGGCTTCTTATTCATAAATACTTAAGATTTATTCCTGGGTATTTGAGTTTCTGCTTTTTGTGCAATAAATCTGATACAGTGGAAATAAAACTCAGCTGGGAATTAAAGACTGACACTAACTGTGATTTTCAGATCAATGACTTCCTTGTTGTGGGGTAAGATTTTTTATTTATGAAGTAAAGAGATTGAATTGGATAATATTTAAGGTCACTTTTTCTTGCTTAACATTCTGAAGTGCTTCAAATTAAAAACAAATAAACACTAAATATTACATGTAATGGCTGGGATTTACCCTAAACCTTTACTTTTACATGAAAAATGAAAGAATCTGTAAGTTCAATAGGAAATATTCAAAGTGGCATCCCATAAACCATCCAAACTAAATACTTTCAAAGAGACTTTAAATAAAGGTAGAACAAGAGAGCAACACTGGCAAATGCCATCTGGTCACTGACTTGATCTCTGAGCACAGTTTGGGTAACTGATACTCTCTTAGGAATAGAAAACTCACTGAAGGTATAAATACTGATCACAAGGTACTGAAGCTAAAAACAACTTGGATGTGAAAACCCATGAGTTTGAAACAATCTACACAGTTTATTTTTTCTTTAAGCTTTAGTTTATGAGATTTAGAAACTATTTGTAGACCACCTTTATTTAAAAGCAAACTCACTGAATGTACAACCTGACCACTCGATTTGCTGGAGGGTGTACTTTATTTTTGTCAAAAACTCATAGATATTGCTTGAGTTGGTTGTTTGTATTTTTCCCCCCACCATATTCCCATCTCAGTTACAGAGCCAGCACAGATAATTTTGTCTCGTAGTACTTACCATTTAACATTGGTATGTGAGCATCTAGAAAATTCTATTCCTGTCTATTCGTATTAGCTCCTAATTAAAAATTAGGAAATAATTATTTTAAGTATAATAATTAGGGAATTTAAAACTGAGGCCCTGGTTGGTGGGGCTCAGTGGGTTGAGCACCAGCCTGCAAACCCAAGGGTCACTGGTTCAATTCCCAGTCAGGGTGCAAACCAGGTCTCCAGCCAGGTCCCCACCTGGAACCAGGTGAAACACAACCATATATTGATGTTTATCTCCCTTTTTTTCTCCCTCCCTACTCCTCTCTCTAAAAATAATGAATAATATCTTTAAAATAAATTTAAAATTTATTTTAAAATTTAAAATTGAGCTACTTTTCTAATTGAACTCTTATTCTTTAGGCATTTCTGTTATTAGTGTTTTATACACACACACACACACATCTTGAGATGTAATGAATGTTTAAGCAGTCATGAATACTAGGGGTGTATTGTAATTGAGGAGTGATTACTCCATTTGTGGATTGTTTAGACCTCTGGCCTCATTGCCATTTTCTTCTTTATTGATCACTTTTGTAGATGAAGTGGTGGTTCCCTTTGGAGTCTGGCTTGAAGGAGAGAAGTGACGGTGAAGGAAGCTGATTGTTACTTTGAGGATATTTTCATTAGGAAACTGGCTTGAGAATGACAGAAATGGTACCTCTCATTTCTCCTTTTTTCATGCCATGAAAAAAATGTTTAATCCTTGAAAATTGTGGGCAATGTGGCAGCCTTACTCTTCTTAGCTCAATGGCAACTTTCTTCATGAATCTTTATTAATACTATTTGTCCTTCTGTTGAAACATGGTTGATTTTATCTTCATATTCTCTGATAGTACATGTATACATTTGTTGGGTGCTTCTATGGTTAGTAGTTGTAAGCCACTTTGCACCCTGTAATCTTTTTTCACCTGACTAAGCCTGAAAATTAGAGACAAATCTGAAGAACCATGGGATTGTCTGAAAGGGTTAAATTGGAATATTATGTGGTTATCTCTTTAGTTATAGGGTACTGGAGAGGAGGTACCTTCTTGGGTTTAGGATACAAGATGGTAAGCACCGTACAAAGAAAAGTGCTCACAGCCTAAAAGTGCTACTGCTTTTAGTCTGCGCTGGAAGGTGTTTTGGCAGGGGATCAAAGGGAAGAACTTCTAGTATCATGAGTAAGGAACAGATTATTAACATTGTGCATGTAGTTGTGATGTCTTAGATCTGACAGGGTTTTGCAGTTTTCAGAGCCCTTTCACTCATGTTGGTGGAAGCACATATTTTACCACATACAACTTTTTTCATTGTGACTAGAGTGAAGCTGGATGAATTTCACTCTTAAATCATTAACCTGACTCACAGGGAGCAGCTAAATTTTTGCAGAGAAGTGGCAGCTCTGTAGAAAACTTTGCCCGTCCTTTGGTGTCTCTAGTTTGTTATCATTTTTCCTCATGCCAAAGGAAATGCCTCTCTACCAGCCCCTCTGAACTCCCTCTGAACATTATTTTGATCAAAATTCAATTGAAGTTTCCTTAGCACCTGAGACAGCTTTGGAAGGGCTAGATAACCAGAGCCGGAGCCCACAAACCCTCTGCACCCCAGAGCACAGTGTTGTAGGACTCCAGGGAAGAGTTGCCTCTCCAGGTCACTGGGTCCTTGGGTGTCAGTCACAGACTGCCAGCTAGCCGTGGTTGCATGTTGTTCTTCTGGGACCTGAGGACTCAGCGGTTTGTTGATAGGCCTGTGGTTCCAGAATAATAAGTAGCCATACTTAATAGAATAATAAGTAGCCATACTTATTAGAGAAATGTCCTCTCAAATTATAACCAAATCTTGTAAGCAGAAGTACTTCATCCTGAGAAAAGAGAAATAAAAGTTTGTATCCATCATCATTGTGTTTAATTGCTTAACAGCTTAATTTCCACGAGATTGTAGGTTCCATGAGGATAGAATCTGTGTTTCTTGTGTTTGCCCCTCTTACTGGTGCATGGTTGGTTGCCTGAATTACTAAGTGTAAAATTTGATCAGCCTGGGCCCTTATGAGCCTATCGGTTGAGGTCAAAGCATAAAGAGTGATTTCTGTGAAGCCCTCCAGCCCCAGCCATTGCCTCTTCCTTCTGCCCCTCCACCACTCACTGCCCACCACACACACTTGTGTTCTGGCTTCAGTTCCCTCCTCATTCCTGAAATAAAATTAAGTACTCTTTCCTATTAGGCTATTAATCATGTACCTATCATTAAAATGTATTTTTCCCATTTCTCTTCCACTTCACTCATGTCCATGTGCTATAGTGCCTGGTCTTTCCTTATATTTTAATAAAGGGAGCCATAAAAAGTTACCCTTCTGTGGCATTCAGATGATTGAATAGAAATATATGAGCTGGGCCAGTAAAAGGCTTCACCATTTTGTTGAGGGAACTAAGGTGAGCATCTCCAAGTCCCCCAATGGGGAGGCCTTCTGGATTCTAGTGGGTCTCTCACCAGTGTTAGCACCTTCTTAGATGGTTCCCAGGCACCCATTAAGTTAAGAATAGAAACAATGAGAAGATCTATAATAGAGTGTCCCTTAAAAGAGCAGGTCTTGAAGGGGTACACATGTTCATCTGTCGTCATTGCCATCTCAGCCCTAGGAGGTTTGTATCCTTTCTGTAAAATGGGGCTGTGCGAGTGCTGCACTTTATCTGATGAAACCATGCTTCCCCACACTGGCTTGGTTCCACAGCCTTTTCATGTTAGAATCTTAGGTTTTGTGCAAATTTGTTAATCCTGCAGTTAAAAGTTAAAGTTAAGCCCAAACTTGGGACTGCCGACTGCAAACTCGGGCAAGTAGTTCCCAAAGGATGACCGTCGGCCTTTCTTGTTTTTACCTGGAATGAAAGTCCTTGTCAGTGAAAGTGACTTTTAAGTTTTTAGTTTTAAATTTCTCACCAACAGTGTAATGTTCAATGGACATAAAGTCACAATCTTGTAACAGTACTGCTGTCACAGTTTTAGTTCTTTAGGGACAGCAGGTGAAGTAAAAGGCTATTCTTGTGTACCAAACATTGGGAAACCTGTTAGGCCTCAAAAGGTTTTTTTTTTTTTTTTTTTTTAAAGTAAAATAGGCTAATTTTAGAGATTGAATCTGTCATAAAGTGCTATAAATACATTACAAATATAAGTGATGTAGAAAAAAATAATTGTACTGTACTAGTTGAATTCTGGTTTTTAGTGGTTAGATTTCAGGGTAATGTGTGCATTTTTTCCCTAAAGCCATTCCTGAACTCAGCAGTTCTGTGTGTGTATACCATATATATTTTTTATCTCTCCATCTGTTTTTGCCACTGCAGTTCTGTGGTTACTATGGAGAGGGTTACAATAGGGAAATGTTGTATCAGAAGGTTACAAGTTCTCCCTGCATCTGGGAAAGAAAGAACAACCCCCTCACCTCTCTGTGCCCTGCCTTCATGTGATGGTCTTCAGTATCTCTTTGCCTGTTGCCCAGGGGAGGTGGCCTGATGCTCTATTTTAAAAATTATACACAGAAGCTAATTCTTCTTTTGGCTTTATCATTTTACTCTAGGTACAGAGTGAAGGAATGGGTGAATCGTCAACTCAGGACATTTCTAGTTTGTATAACTGTTTTTCTTTCTTATTTGTGTATTTAAATTTTTTTATATTTTATTTGCTGACATGAGGGAGGAAAAGCTTAGAGAAAAGACCTAATGTAGAACAGCTGGGATTTGGTTAATCTGCTTAGAAACAACATTAATCAGTGGATCAGGCACTGTCAACAACACAGGGCCTTCTCTCCCCATTATCTTCCTTCCCCATTCTTTTCTTGCTTATTCTTCCTGCACTATCTTTGGTTTCATTTAGATTTATACCTTTATTTCTTGGCAGTTATTTGTTTTCTGATGTTTCTTTCATATTTTTATTTTGCATTTCACTTATGAATTTCACTCCTGCTTTGTCACGAGAAAATGTTCAGGCTTGGCTTTTTACTCAGGGAGTAGGGGATACAGATGTGTAATAGCATGTATACCAGAAGAGGTTTACTCATAAACATATGCTTAAGAGTAATTTCACATACCTTCTAATAAATTAAAACTCACAGCTATAGCTTTTTGTCCAAATAAGTATGTGAGCATAATTTGCTCAAGGGACAATTATATGAGGCTGGGTAAGTTCATACTTCCTTCTTTTATTTGTTTCTTACTGCTTATTACTACTTTGGTTTTCCCCCTGAGATCTGATTCAGTTACTGTTAATATTAAGAAGTTTCTTATGCCAGGCACTTTAATTTATGCTTCTTCAAAGTGATCTTGTGAGATAGATATTTTTATCCCTTTTCTTAAAAATGCAAAAGAGAGAAACCTCATGATGCTTAAGGAGGTTAGGTAATGTGCTCAAGGTTACATGGCTAGTAGCTGAGTCCTGTACTTTGTTCACTGTTACGAGGAGGCGGTGTGTGGTAGACATAGGAAGGCCCTGTAGTCAGACTAGACACAGGTTTGAATCCCACTTCTACCTGGGAACACTTTTTAACATCTCTGGGCCTCGCTTGACTCCATGTGTAAAATGTGATTAATAATCATATCACTTCCAAACTTGCTTGTTCCTAAGCTTATATAAAGTGCTCAGAACAGTATTGCATATTTAAGTTCTTGGTGGCTATTAAACACATATTGGGCATTTACTGTATTATAGTCACTGTATACTGGGATCGCAGCATGTAGTTTCTACTTAGAATCTGAGGAGAAAGACCCATGCTAAGAAAATTTGAAGTATATGACAATTTCAAGAAAGTATGAAGCGCGAAGGAGGCATTTAAAGGGGTAATGGAACCTGCTTGCGATGGGGGGTCAGGCTAAGGAGAGAGAGATCATATGAATCCAGGAGAGCCCAGTGTGTTCCTGGGCCTGGAACATGCGCTGTGGGAGGCAGTGCTGTGAAACTGACTGCAAAGACAGGCAAAGGCTAGTAAGTAGGGCATTGAGGGCTGTGGAAAGTACTTGGATATATTGTGTCAGTACATAATTTTGATGTGGTATTACCTCTCTCTTCATTCTTAGAGATTTCTAAGAGCTTATAAGAGGATAAAGTCCCCATATCTACATTTCACATCTCTTATTTTTTAATGTTGTACACACAGAAGGATGCTTTAAAGTAACTAACATATGCAAAAGATCGAGGAAATTTTGAGTAGTATTTAGTTTGGAAAGAGTCAATGTTATTGGTGAACAAGAAAAAGATATTTCAGTTGAGCCATTTTTTAGAAGAATTTAATTGGCTTCAGAATATAGCATCTTTCCTGATGGTTTCAGATGGCTTTATTTGTTTATAAATAGCTCTACTTGTTGATTTAGCCACTGTTATCATATGAATGATTCATTAAACAAATGGGGCTCCCTCATTATTGCCAAGTGGGTCTGTATTCAACAGAGTGGTGAAGTGAAGAGAATGGGGCTGTATTTAACAGTAAGAGTCATTTATTGGGCCTTTTGCCATCTGGAAACTCTAGCTAGTTTTTCCTAATATAAATCTTCAACCTGCTCACCAAACTGATACTGGCATTAAGCTAGCGTGGCAATGTCAGAAAGGGCTACCAAAATATAAAGTACTCTGTGATTTCTCTAGAAAATAAAGCAAAACTAAACAAGGAAAAAAAAAATACATTCTTTTCATCCTAGTCAGTGCGCAGATTAAAAACTTTGATTTTTACAAGTTATTTACAAGGCAAAACAGCAAAGAGCTTTGATTTTTTTTCCCCTGAAAAGGGGACAGTCACTTGCGAGGTTAGCTTTGGCTAGAGAGTCACCCCTATAACAAGAAGCAATCCTGAGACATTGAACAAATAGCCCATAGATGGTCAGTTTCTTTTCCTAGGCCCTGCCCTGTCTATAAACTGTTTTCAGATATATTTAAAAAAATTGGGGCTGGGGTGTTAAGATTTATTTTAAAATTACACTCACCATTTCTAGGAACCCATGAAGGTTTGCAAAAAATGTCTATTCATCTATTATCTTTAAATCAAGTTAAATACAAATATGAGATTCTTTTTTTTCCAGTATGGCAGGAAATGTAATATTTATTATTCAGGCCCCTTCCTGTACCCTGTAAGATGTCTTACTGAGCCCGAACACCAGAAACCTCTTTGATAACTAATGCTCCTCACAGTTGAGCCACAGGGTCCTGTGAAGTCTTGCTCTGAAGCTTCTGTGCCTCCTTGAGCCCTGGGGGAACCTTGCCCTGGAGCCCTGCTATCCAAGGCAGGTGCCCTCTCTGAGTAGCTGCTGATCCCCTTGGCATCTAAGGACAGTAGGGCTTGGGCCCCCTCTCAGGAACGTGGCCAAGTTCCATGGTGTTCTCAGTAGCCTTTTTCTTCTTTCTCATGTTCAAAGGTAGCCCCTCCACCTCCTCTCCCTCAGAATATTTCCTCAGTGAGCACTGGCTTTCACTAGAGGCAGGAAGCCTATTCAGTAGTTTCAGCTTTCCACCTTGCAAAGGCCTGTGAAGTAAGGAAATACAGTGGACTTGACAAAGACAGGCTTAAAAGAGGTAGGGGAGAGGAAAGAGAAACAACTTTTAATGTTCTCCTGCTTGTTTTAGTCAACATGTGTCCTGTTCATGTCTGGCCATCATATATTGAATACCGTTTCTTCATTTGGAGAAATTTCCGCATTCTGAGTCCACCTCCTCAGTGTCAGAAGTGAGAATTCAAATTTCCAGCCCATTCTGCAGCTGAGACTGGCTCTCCAGTCAGATGCATGTAGGTGAGACCATGATTTGGATGAGAAGTGTGAGAAGCTGGCTGTGCTGAGCTCCTGTTTGCTAGCTTAGATAGCAGCAGCAGAGTGGCTTTGTGGGTGATAGTGTAGGTGGGGTACCTGAGAGAGTATCATTAGTAGCTTCTGTGAGGTCCTGGCATTTAGGCTTTGGTGACAGGGACAGCTGCAGCAGTTTTCTCATCAAGCCACTTCTACAGCTTCGTTTTGAATATTTTCCTAAAGCTTTAACCTTGAGCTTGTTTTTCCAGCTATCATGATTCTGTGAGCTTCCTGACATCCTCATTTTTTAATAATTAAAAATATCAGATTTATTGAGGTAATTTGCATACAATAAAATACCCTTCTTTAGGTGTACAGTTTGTTGAGTTTTGACAAATGTTTACCATCTTCTGTGGTATAGAATTATTTCTCTCACCCCAAAGAGTTTGTTTATGCTCCTAAGCAGCCATTCCTTGTGGCTTCTTCTTTCTGCCCCAGCTTTGTCCCTGTTGGCCACTGTTCTGTTTTCTGCCCAATCCATAAAATAGAATGTTTTTTCTTTGTTTCTTTTTCTCCAACTTTTAACTTTTTTAAATTTAATTTTATTATTGTTGTATTATATCCATCCCCTTTTTGCTCCCCTCTGTCCTCTTCCCCACCCATCCACTGCCCCACAAACTCAATCCCACATGTTGTCCATGTCCATGGTTCCTTCATACTAGGTTCTTGTCCAAACTGCTCCCCTTCCTAGCCTCTTCCTCCCCCTACCCCCAACCCCCTTTCCCCTGCCCACTGAAGGCCTATTCACTGTATTCATATATCTGGTTCTGTTTTGCTAGTTGTTAGTTTTGTTCATTATTGTCCTGTAATGGATGAGATCGTATGGTATTTGTCCTTCACTGACTGGCTTATTTCACTAAGCATAATACTTTCTAGTTCCATCTATGTTGTTGCAAAGGTTAGGAGTTCTTTCTTTCTTTCTGCTATGTAGTATTCCATTGTGTAAACGTACCAAAGTTTTTTGATCCAATGAGCCACTGATGAGCACTTAAGCTGTTTCCAGCACTTGGCTATTATAAATAATGCTGCTATGAACATAGGTGTACATAGGTTCTTCTGAATTGGTGTTTCAGGATTCTTTGGGTATAGTTCTAGCAGTGGAATTGCTGGATCAAAAGGCAGTTCCATTTTTAGTTTTTTGAGGAAATGCCGTACTGTTTTCCATAGTGGCTGCACCAGCCTGCATTCCCACCAACAGTGTATGAGGGTTCCCTTTGCCCTGCATCCTTGCCAACACTTGTTTGTTGATTTGTTGATTGCCATTCTGACAGGTGTGAGATGGTATCTTATAGTGCCTTTTTTTTTTTTTTTTACTATTTTTTTGTTAAGGTTTTATTTATTATTTTTAGAGAGTGGGGAAGAGAGAGAGGCAGAGAGGGAGAGAAACATCAATGTATGGTTCCCTTTCACCTGCCTTTAGCTACAGACCTGGCTGGAGACCTGGCTTGCAACCTGGTTATGTACCCTGTCTGGGATTTGAACCTGCCACCCAAAGGTCATAGGCCAGCGCCTTATCCACTGTACTACCAGCCAGGGCCTTATTATGGTTTTAATTTGCATCTTTCTGATGGCTAGTGATGTTGAGCATTCTTTCATATGCCTCTGGGCCCCTTGTATGTCTTCCTCAGTGAGTTGTCTGTTCAGGTCTCTTTGCCCATTTTTTAATTGGGCTGTCTGTCTCCCTGGTGTTGAGTCTCATTAGTTCTTTATGTATTTTGGAGATTAAATCCTTGTCTGATATCTCATTAGCAAATATTTTTTCCCATACAGTTGGTTCCCTTTGAATTTTGCTGAATTTTCTTTAGCTGAACAGAAACTTTTCAATTTGATATAGTCCCATTTGTTGATTTGTTCTTTTATTTCCTTTGCCCTTGGTGAAGTATCAGTAAACATATTTCTATGTAGGATATCTAAAATTTTAGTGCCTATATTTTTCTCCAGGACCTTTATGGTGGCATGGCTTATGTTTAAGTCCTTTATCCATCTTGAGTTTATTCTGGTGTAGGGTGTAAGTTGGTGGTCTAGTTTCATCTTTCTGCCTGTTGCTGTCCAGTTCTCCCAACACCACTTGTTGAAGAGACTGTTCCTTCCCCCTTTGTTGAATATTGATGGACCATGGAGTCCTGGGTTTATTTCTGGGCTTCTATTCTGTTCCATTGATCTATATATCTATTCTTATGCCTGTACCAGACTGTTTTGATGACAGTAGCCTTGCAGTATTGTTTGATGTCTGGTATTGTGATTCCTCCTACCTTGTTCTTCTTTCTCAAGATTGCTGTGGCTATTCGTGGGTGTTTTTGGCTCCATATAAATTTTTGAAGTGTTTTTTCTATCTGTGAAGTATGTCATTAGTATTTTAATTCGGATCGCATTGAATCTATAGATTGCTTTGGGTAGTATGGACATTTTAATGATTTAATTCTTCCCATCCATGAACATAGTATCTGCTTCCATTTATAGAAGCAAGAAAACAAATCCCATTTACCATAGCAACAAGAAAAATAAAGTACCTAGGAATAAACTTAACTCAGGAGGTAAAAGACCTGTACTCAGAAAACTACAGAACATTAAAGAAAGAATGTTTTTTAAATGGATGCATACTGAGTCTAGTCTTTTGTTTCTAGGTTCTTCCACTTAGCATAATGCCTTTGATGTTTATCCATGGTGCATGTCAGTAGTTTGTTTTTCTTGTTGACTAATAATTTTCCACTGTTTGGCTATGCATCAATTAATGGACATTTGAGGTATTTACAGTTTTTTAGCTATTGTGAATAAAGATGCTGTGAACATTTGCATATAGGTATTTTTGTGAGTGTATGTTTTTATAGCTCTTAGATAAATACTTAGGATTGGAATTGGTGGATAGTATGGTTAAGTGTATGCTACTATCTTAGAAACTGTGAAAATATTCCCAAGTGACTATTACCACTTTGCAGTCCCCCACTAGAAATGTATGAGTTCAAGTTGCTCTGCGTTCTTGTCCACACTTTTTGTTGTCAACCATTTAATTTAACTCATTCTAGTTGACATAGAGTTATATCTCAGTGTGGTTTTAATTTCTCTGCTAACTAGTGAACTTAAGCATCTTTTCATGGTTTTATTACTCATTTGTATGTTTTCTATGCTGCATTTCAAGAATTGTATCTTTTGTGTTATTTAATTGTAAGAGTTGTTAATATATTATAAATACAAGTTTTTGATGTGTTTTGAAAATATGCCTGGTATTGATTATTAGTGTCTATTGAAGATAAAAACTTGTTAATTTTGAAAATCTTTTTTTTCCCTTGGCATTACCTTTTTATTTTATTTATTTTGTTATTTTTTAAATTTAATTTTATTGTTGTTTTATTATATCCATCCCCTTTTTCCTTCCTTCTGCCCCCTTCTGCACCCATCCACTCCCCTCAAAGTCAATCCCACTTGTTACCTATGTCCATGGTTCTTCCATGCTAGTTTCTTGACTAAACTGCTCCCCTTCTTTGCCTTCTCCTCTCCCATCTCCCCTTCCCCCTCTCCTCTGCCCACTGGAGGTCTTTTCATTGTATCCATGTATCTGGTTCTGTTTTGCTTATTTATTTGTTTTGTTTATTATTGTCCTGATATGGGTGAGATCATATGGTATTTGTCTTTCACTGACTGGCTTAATTTATCATTTTTTAATAGATCATTTTGTATCCTAAGAAATTGTTTCTAACTCAGAGTCATTAGATGTTCTTCTATATTTTCTTACAGAAGTATATTTTCACTCCTATATTTAAGTTTTTGATTATTTCTAGTTAACTTTATATTAGGTGTAAGATAAGGATAAAAATATTTTTGCTATGGATATCTAAAATTTATAGCTATTTTAAAAAGAATATTCTTTTCCCATTGTTGGAAATAAATTGATCTACATGTATGTAGATCTGTTTCTGGAGTCTCTGTATATCTCTCCTTTTGCTGGTCCGATGCTATCTTTAGTACCATACTTTATAGTAAGTTTTCATTTTTTAATTTTTTTAAAAGTACTAATGAGAGTTTAATAAACTTCCCTCCATGTGGCTTTCAAGCTACCAGCACACAAGCCCCACCAACTTCTTCTCAGCTCTTCTGCTGGAGAATTTGGCCTTCACAATGACAGGCTGCTTTGGGAGCCTTCCCTTTCCCAGAACTTTGTAGTAGCACAATCACGCCATATCAGTGATGGGGGCGACTCCAGTCTTGTTTTGGTAGCATTTACCTGTGTCTGTTCACTAACCAAGGTCCACAGTTTGTCAAGGTTGACAATGGGACAGAGGCTCTGGTTCCTCTTTAACTGGTAATGCCTCATACCAACTTTCCCAAAGTAGCCTGGATAATATTTGTCGAAGTTGATCCTGTGATGATGCAAACCACCAGCATTACCTTGGCCTCTGAGGTGCTTCCTGTGCTTGCCGGTGCAGCCGTGGCCGTGGCTCACGTGGCCCCGAGGTTTCCCGGTCTTCCTCAGTCTGGATGGCATGTCGGTGGCCAAGAAGCAAAAGCTATTTTTTAATTTTTTAATTATTTTTTTAAATGTAATTTTATTGTTGTATTACATCCATCCCCTTTTTCTTCCCCTC
The DNA here is from genome assembly GCA_004026585.1 of Noctilio leporinus. Lineage (NCBI taxonomy): Eukaryota > Metazoa > Chordata > Mammalia > Chiroptera > Noctilionidae > Noctilio > Noctilio leporinus. Next base: position 29,936 of record PVIW01008503.1, read on the forward strand.
TGTCCCCCTCCCCACCCACCCACTCTCCCACAAAGTCAATCCCACTTGTTGTCCATGTCCATGGTTCCTCCATACTAGGTTCTTGTCTAACCTGCTCCCCTTCTTTGCCTCTTCCTCCCTCCTACCACCCATATAGTAAGTTTTAAAATCAGATATTGCAAGTCCTCCAAACCTTTTTCCTTTTCAAATTTGGCTATTTTATTTTTTAAATTTTTACTTGTTTTTAGAGGGGAAGGGAGAGAGAAATAGGAGGAGAGAAACATCAATATGTACTTGCCTTTTGCATACCCCCAAATGGGGACCTGGCCTGCAGCCCAGGCATGTGTCCTAACTGGGAATCAAACCAGCGACCTTTTGTTTCATAAACTGGTACTTAGTCCACCAAGACAAACCAGCCAGGGCAAATTTGGCTATTTTAATATTTATTTTAACACATGTATTTTATTTTTTAACATATTTTAGAAGCAGTTTGACTATTTTTACAAAACAATTCACTCAAATTTTGATTAGGATTGAATTAAATAAACAGCTGATTTTGGTAAGACTTGACATCTTAACACTATCTTTTGATTAATGCTTGTGTTTAATTTCTTCATTTATCTAGGTTCTTGAATTTTTCTCAGGAAAGTTATGTAATTTTGATTGTATGGTCTTACAGATGTTTTGTCAAAGTTACCCTTAGTGTTTTGTCCTTTTGAGTCTGTTATTGATATTATTTATAAGTTTTAATTTCTAAAATTTCATAGCTTCAATATAGAAACAAAGTTAATATTTGTGTATTGACCTTGATTTCTGCAACCCTGCTCAACCATTAATTAATTAATTAATGCTACAAGAATTGCTTTCTTGTAGACTTGTTAGAATTTTTAATGTAGATGATTGCTTTACCTACAAAAATAATAGATTTACTTTTTCCTTTCCAATCTATATGCCTTTTGTTTCTGATCCTTGCCCTACTGCAGTGGCTAAGACCTCCATGTTGAATAGATATGTCAAAGGGCAGACATTCTTGCCTTGTTTCTGATCATAGGAAGAAAGCAACTTTAGCCATTAAGTAAAAGTTACCTTTTTAACATTAAATATGATGTTAGCTGTCTATATTTTTGTCACCAGTTTGTTGAGGTTCCCTACTCTTCCTTGTTTGAAGGGTTGAAGAGAGTTTTTATAATGAATAGAAAGATTTTTGTCATGTTTTCTGTACCTGTTGAATAGATTACACACACACATATATCTTAGTATGTCGACATGGTAAATTATGTTGATTTTAAATATTGAGTGAAGCTTGCATTCCTGGGATAAACATCACTTTATCATGACTAATTATTTCTATATTGTTGCTGGATTCAATTTGCTAATATCTTGTTAAGGGCTTTTGTTTCTATGTTTAGAAGGGATGTTAGTAATTTTCTTTGCCATGTATTGTCTTTGTTGGATATTGGTATCAGGGAAATCCTGGTCTCATAAAATGAGTTGGGGAGCATTCCCTTATTTTCTCTGGAAGAGTTATGTATAGAATTGTATTTTGTATTTTTTTTTTCCATTAAATGTTTGGCAGAGTTCACCTAAAAAGCTAACTGGACCTGCTGTTTATCATGGTGGGAGGATTTTGAAATGCAAATTAAATTCATTTTCTTTAATGGACATTGGGCTATTTGGGTTATTTATGTCTTTTATTGAGCTTTGGTACTTTGTTTCTCAGGGAATTTGCCCACATAGCTGTGTTACTAAATGTATTAGCATAAAGTTATTTATAATACCCATTTATTATTCTTTTAATGATTATAGAATCTATAATTATGTTCTCTTTTTTATACTGTCATATATTATTCAGCAGTTTTGTTAGAGATTTATCAATTTCATAAACTGTTTTTATTGCCATTTTATTATTTTTTAATTTAAGTTTATTATTGTTGCATTATATTCATTTCATTTTCCCCTTCTGCTCTCTCCTTCCCTACCTTCCCATTCCCTGCCCAATCAAATTCAGTCCCACTTGTCCATGTCCATGAGTCATCCATGCTAGTTTCTTGACTAAACTGCTCCCCTTCTTTGCCTCCTTCTCCTGCCACCCCCTTCCCTCTGCACACTGAAGGTCCCCAAAACACCAATTCAGAGGAACCTGTCTACCTCTTTGTTCATAGCAGCACTGTTTACAATAGCCAAGTGCTGGAATTTCATTAACTTTAAAAGAAAACTAGCTTTTGATTTCATTGATTTACTCCATAATTTTTATGTCTTCATTTTCATTAATTCTACTCATCTTTATTCTGACTTTTAATTTAATTTGCTTTTTTTCCCCTAGTTTCTTAAGGTGAGTGCTTATTTGGGTTATAGATTATAAATCTTTCTTCCTTTTATAGTGCGAGCTTATAGATGCTAATTTTTCTCTTATGTAGTGCTTGTTTGATAAACTTTGATATGTTGTGTTTTCATTTTCATGTACATCAACATATTTTCTGATTTTCCTTGTAATTTCATCTTTAATTCATGAATTATATATATTTTCAATTTGAGTATTACCTGTTTATTCTAGAATCTGGAAGCAATTAACTGTAGCAAGACAGGGCTCCATACTATTTAACAGTCTCATATTAGGTTCTTTAAACTACCTCATTATTTGTAAGCATGAGAATTCATACTACAATAGTTGGAAAATGACCCATGAATTATTTAGAAGTAGATTTTTGTAAATATTTGATGATTTTCTAGATTTCTTTTTGTTGTTTTGTTCTAATTCATATTATTTGTATGATTTTAATTTTTAAAAATTTGTCAGTTTATTATCTCAGAATATGGTATGTCTTGGTGAATATTCCATGTGCAGTAGAAAATAATGTGTATTCCATGTATTCTGTGGGCAGAGTGTCATAAAAAACTCAGGTTAAGTTCATTGGTTAGTCCAGAAGGTCATTATTTAGGTTTTCTGTATTTTTAAAAACTATTACCTATTGTTTTATGAATTTGTTATATGTTGTTAATGACAAAAGAATATTCCAGTCTGTAACTGTGAAACTATAATTATAAACTGCAGTTACTTTTTTTTCCTTTTTCTTTCAGTTTATCAGTTTTTGCTTTGTAGACCCTGAAGCTCTGTTGTTAGGTCCATACACAGGACTATTCTGTTCTGGATGAATTGTCCCCTATATCATTATTTAATATCCCTCTTTATTCCTATTTTAGTGACCTAGCTCTTCTTTCTTCACATGCTGCTGCTTTTTCAAACTACCCATCAAGAGGGAGAGGCCATTGTATTTGGTATCTTTTGACAAGGATCTTATGACAGTTTTCTCATAAGCAATTATCCAGACTATAGGCAACTGTTTTGGTCCAATTCTGATTCCTGGTACAGTCACTTGTAGCCAGGATATGAATGAGATTCTGTCACACAGATCATGATGACCCATGTTTAAGGAATTGCTTTATTTTGCTTTCCCTGAAGGGAACTGTGGCTATGGTGGCAATTACAATGTCATGACTGTCATGACATTATACAACCCAATTCTGCTTTTGGGGCTTGTTTCTTTAAACAGCTACTTATAATCGCATTATAATCAGTCTTATATGAGGGTTTGCACATACAAGTGTGCAGCTCCTTCTGTGGAGGAGTCAGGTAGGTATCTTGAGTAAATTGGGCAATATATTGTAGAATAATAGGGATTGGTAGGGATTATGGCAATGTGGAAAGCTCATACTTTGTCTAAAGGGGCAGCGCAAATAATTTGCTGTATGAAATGCAGGCCCAAGTTATCATCTCTCAAGATAAGTTGGTAATCTAGAGTTTTGCGTTGTTTAATTATAAGCAATTCAAAATATTAAAAACTCTGAGTGGATCATACAATATGGGCCAAACAAAATAGGTATATATATTGTCTGTAACCCTGCCAGACTGTGGTTACCCCTGTAAGGGACTTCCTAAATGGACTAGAACACCTATTCCTGAACCCATATATGAAATCAGAAGAGAGTGATAATAATGGAAGACTTGCTGTAGAGGATTCTGATTAAGTTCAAGTCAAGTGTTAGGAGCTATGGCCAAGTAAGTGTCACCCACATTATAGGGATGAAGAGCCCAAGTAGGTGTATGTATGTATAGTATTTTCTGATCATTTGAAAAGTGCCAGAGGGGACTGATTATGTGAAATGTGAACACTGATTCAATACAACAAGGCTTTGGGCTTTCTTCTCTGCTCCATCTCTTCTCTCAACCTGCTCCATGGTACTATACCTGAGGAAATCATTTTTGTAACTTAGTGCCCTGGTATGCTGTTTGCCCTTGACATGCTTCCTGAAGGTTTAGGTTGAAAAGAAAAATCAATGAGAAGGCACTGAAATACCATATAAAGGGAAGCCATAATACCATGGAAATATAATACTATAATACTATGGGATGTGTATGAGTGTTCAATGTTATAGTCAGAATATAAGGATATCTAATTTTATGGTAACCTGCCATTGTATACCAACAATAAAGTATACTGTTTAATACGGCATAAAAAGAAATAAGCCATGATCCTATAAATGAATTAGTATAGATGACCAGTGCATAATAAAGCCATCTACATTGATCAGATTAACCATATATTGACTCTATAATTCATTTAGTACAAATGGCCCAAATATAATTTAATCTCATTTAACATAAACACTATATTTTAGTTAAGATGGTAGTTTTAGAAATACAAATAATAATATAATGATAGATTATTTTACCTAATTAAAATTTGGTTAAAGTATGAAGGTAAAGTGATTTGTTTCAAAAATACCTACCATATTAGAAACTTATGATAGTTGATAGTTTCCTTCAGAAAACAGGGATAGAGCATAGAACTTTTATTCATGACTATTATTGTCTTTTATTCTTTTTTTCAAAAATTGTATTTTTGCCCATTATCTTTTAGTTCCTTTACACCTTAAATCCTCCCCCACCCTCCCCCCACCTGGCAATCACCACAGTGTTGTCTGTGCCCATGAGTCTTCTTTTTCTGTCGTTCTATCTCTCCACCCTCTAACCTCCCCCACCCCTAAAGAGCTGTCATCTTGCTTTTATCTGTGAGTCTGTCCCCATTTTCCTTGTTAGTTTAGTTTGGTCATTAGATTCCACAAATAAGTGAAATTGTATGGTATTTGGCTTTCTCTGACTGGCTTATTTCATTTAGCATAGTGTTCTCCAGGTCCATCTATACTGTCGCAAATGGTAAAAGCAGCTGAGTAGTGTTCCATTGTGTAAATGTCCCGTAGTTATTTTATCCACTCAACTACTGATGGACATTTGGGCTGCTTTCATATCTTGGCAATTGTAAATAACACTGAAATGAACATAAAGGTGCTTATGTACTTTCCAATTAATTATTTGGGTTTCTTTGGATATATTACTAGAAGTGGGATTGCTGGGTCAAAAGGCAGACCCATTTTTAATTTTTTGAGGTATCTTCATACTGCTTTCCACAGTGGCTGCACTGCATTCCCACCAACAGTGTGCTAGGGTCATCTTTTTCCACATCCTCAGACCACTTGTTGTTTGTTGATTTATTGCTTATATCCATTCTGACAGATGGGAGATGATATCTCATTGTGGTTTTAATTTCCATTTCTCATGGTTAGTGACATTGAGCATCTTTTCATATGTCTATTGGCCATCTGTATGTCCTCTTTGGAGAAGGGTCTATTCAGTTCCTTTGGCTGTTTTTAAAATTGGATTGTTTGGTTTTACTTGGTGTTTAGTTTTGTAAGTTCTTTATAAATCTGGATATTAACCTCTTATGAGATGTATCAAATTAACCATTTATCAGAATGAGAGTATTCAGTCTCATTCTGTGGGTTGTCTTTATTTTGTTGATATTTTTCTTTGCTGTGCAAAACTTTTTTAGTTTGGTGTAGTCCCATTTTTTTTTTTTTCCCTTGCCTGGGGAGATAGATCTGATAAAAATTTGTTACAGGCAATGTTCAAGATTTTGCTGCCTGTTTTCTTGTACTATTTCTGTGGTTTCAGATCTAACAAGTCTTTGATCCATTTTGGGTTTATTCTTATGTGTGGTGTAAGAAGGTGGTTTAGTTTAATTTTTCTGCACATATCTGTCCAATTTTCCCAACACCGTTTATTGAATAAACTGTCTTCAGCCTATTGTATGTGTTTACTTCCTCTGTCAAATATTAATTGACGAAGGTGTGGGTTTATTTCTGGGCTCTCTATTCTGTTGCATTGATCTATGTGTCTGTTTATGCCAGTACCATGCTGTTTTGATTATTATGGCCTTGTAGTATAGTTTGATATGAGGTATCATGATTCCACCAGCTTTGCTGTTCCTTCTCAGAATTGCTGTTGCAATGCAGGGCATATACATTTTTGAAATATTTGTTCTAATTATGTGAAATATGTCATTGGAATCTTGATAGGAATTGCATTAAATCTATAGATTGCTTTGGGTAGTATGGACATTTTTTAATAAAGGTTTTATTATTTTTTATTATTTCCTGAGATTGAGGAAAGGAAAGAGGCAGAGAGGGAGAGAAACAGAAACACCAATGTATGGTTGCCCTTCACCTGTCTCCAGCCTTGGCCTGACTGGAGACCTGGCTTGCAATCTGGTTATGTGCCCTGGCTGGGGAATCGAACCAGTAACATTTGGGCTAGCAGGCCGGCACCTTAGCCACTGTGCCACCAGCTAGGGCGGTAGTATGGACATTTTAATGATGTTAATTCTTCCTATCCCTGAACATGGTATGTGCTTCCACCTATTTGTACCTTCTTCAATTTCTTTCTTCAGTGTTTTATAATTTTTTGAGCACAGCTCTTTTCTATTTTTGGTTTGGTTTATTTCTAGGTATTCTTTTTGAAGCAAATGTTTTCTTAATTTCCCTTTCTGTTCATTATTGGCATATAAAAATGCAACTAATATTTGGATATTAATTTTGTATCCTGCTACTTTGCTGAATTCATTTATAGGTTCTGATAGTTTCTTGGTGGAATCTTTGGGGGCCCTCAATGCACAATATCATGTCATTTTCAAATAATGACAGTTTTTCTTCTTCCTTTTTAATTTGGATGCCTTTTATTTCTTCTTGTCTAATTGCTGTAGTTAGGACTTCCAGTACTATGTTGAATAAGATAGGTGAAAGTGGACATCACTGTCTTGTTCCCAATCTTAAAGGGAACACTTTCAGTTTTTGTCCATTCTTATGATGCTTGCAGTGTGTTTGTTGTATATGGTCTTTGTTACGTTTAGGTATGTTCCCTATATTCCCACTTTGCTGAAAGTTTTGATTGTAAATTGGTGCTGGGTTTTACCAAAAGCTTTTTCTGCATCAATTGATTTGATCATGTGGTTTCGATTTTCCATTTTGTTTATGTGGTGACTCACATTTATTGATTTGCAAATGTTGTACCACCCTTGAGTTCCCAGAAGTCCCACTTGATCATGTTGTGTGATCTTTTTGATATGTTGCTGTATTTTTTTAAAGCATTTTGTTGAAAATTTTGGCATCTATGTTCATCAGGGATTTTGGCCTATAATTTCCTTTTTTGTAGTGTCTTCATTTGGTTTTGGAATTAGGATACTGCTGGCCTAGTAAATTGAGTTCAGGAGCCTTCCATCTTGTATTTTATGAAATAGTTTGAGAAGGAGAGGTGTTAATTCTTTGAATGTTTGGTAAAATTCACTTGTGAAGCCATCTGGTCCACGACTCTTTGTTGGGAGTTTTTTTGAGTACTGCTTCAGTTTCACTAGGTATAATCTGTCTAGTCAGATTCTCTGATACTCTCTGATTTATTTTTGGAAGATTGTATGTTTCTAGGAATTTATCCATTTCATCCAGCTTGTTGGCATGTAGTTGTTCATAATATTTTAACAATTCTATGTATTTCTTTGGTGCCAATTGTTATTTCTCCTCCTCCGTTTCTGATTTTGTTTATTTGAGTTCTCTTTTTTTTCTTGATAAATCTAATTAAAGGTTTGTCAGTTTTGTTTATCTTTTTAAAAGAGCCAGGTATTAGATTCATGGATTTTTTGGTATTATTTTATTATACTCTATTTCATTTATTTCTGTTCTCATCTTTATTATTTCTTTCCTTCTGTTCACTTTGGGCTTAGTTGTTCTTTTTCAGGTTTCTTTAAGTATAAAATTAGATTGCTTATTTGAGTATTTTTTAAAAGATAGGCCTGTAGGGCCGTGAATTTCCCTCTCTGGATTGCTTTCTCTGTGTCCTGCAGATTTTGGATTGTTGTGTCCTCATTTTCATTTGTTTCAAGGTATCTCTTGATTTCTTCCTCGATCTTATTGTTGACCCATTCACTGTTTTATAACAGTTATTTAGCTCCCATGTCTTGTCTGTTTTTCAGTGTTCCTCTTGTGATTTATTTCTAGCTTCTTATAACACTGTGGTCAGAAAAGATACTTGATACAATTTTAATCTTTTAAAATTTATTTAGACTTGTTTTGTGTCTTAATATGTGTTCTGTCCTAGAAAATTTTCCATGTTCACTTGAAAAGTATGATATTATTCTGCTTTGGGGTAAAATGCTCCAAAGATATCAATTAAATGCATTTGATCTAGTGTGTTGTTTAAGGCCACTATCTCCTTACTGATTTTCTGTCTGGAAGATCTATCTATTGAAGTCAAAGAGGTGTTAAAATCCCTGACTGTGACTGTATTTCTATCAACATATTCCTTTATATTCATCAAGATTTGCTTCCCGTGTCTTATTTTTTTCAAATACTGCATTCTTTATTTCTGACTGGCTCCTTTTTATGGTTTTGATGTCTTTTTCATGTTGTTGAGTATCCTCATAATCATTACTCAAAATTCCCTATCTGATAAATTGCTTGCTTAACCAGATCTGCCTGTGATTGTAGGTTTTCTGTTAGGCTTAAGAGTGAAAGTCTTCCGACTATATTCTTCAGCAGCAGGGCTGAAACACCACAGGGTAGGGAAGAGTAATTCTTGCAGGCAGGGCTATTGCTTCCCCCAATGCTGATGCCACTTGGAGGGGAGTGCTGTGCCTGAGAATAATGGGGTCTACAGTATGGGGAATGACTAAGCATAGGAATCCTGGTGGCTGTTCCTTTAGTTTTCTCCCCAGAGCCACCTGCTCCAGATTCTTCTCATGTGTCTTTAGTCCACTCTGCCCCACTTCTGCCCCACCTCTGCCAGAGCTCAGGGTATGTGGCTACAAACAGAATTTTGTGCTTTGACTCTTTAAGAGGCTCTGTGTGTCTCTAATTTCTCATTGGCAGACAGACATATATTATTTGGGTTCCCTTCTTGGTTCTGGTGCTGTAGGCTGGGGAGCCCAGCTTAGGGTTTAGACACTTTACTTCTCAGGGAGTGCCCTCCCAGCCACTGAAATATCCCTTCAGAACTTTAGCTGTAGGCTGGGAAGCCCAGCTTAGGGTTTAGACTCTACTTCTCAGGGAGTGCCCTCCCAGCCACTGAAATATCCCTTCAGAACTTCAGCTGTCACCTGTGGAAGCCCAGCCAGCCCTCTCATGCCTCCTCTGCATTCCCTGCCAGCCTCTTTAGGGTGATGTGACTCCTTCTGTCTGTCCATGGTTATAAGGCTTCTGTCCAGTTAGTGTTCAGTTGGTTCTTCAGGATGATTTCTTTGTAATATAGTTGTAATTCCAGCTTGTTCATGGGAGGAGATGAGTGTAGCTTTCACTTACTCCTCTGCCATCTTGAATCCTCAATGACCCAACTCAGGAACAACCAATTGGAAGAGAAACATAGGGCACAGAGCTTCCACGCCCCCTCTCCAAGCCAGTCTCCTGGGATCTCCATGTGTTCTCTGCCAGGAAGCTCTCTCAAACATAGAAATTTGGTATTTTGAAATTTACTTCACACTGATGTAACCACAAAACTGAATTTGAATAGGTTAAGTGAATTTTGTATTATATATTTTCTATGCAAGAGATAACATTTATGAAATCATATAGAAAGTACATAAGCCAAAAAGCATTATGTGGTTGTTGATATTGACATTCTGGGTGAAGACAACTTAGGTCTTCCCAAATGCCATGAAATCCTTTTGATGCCTTGCTGACTATATTCCCAGAGGGAAGTTCTTATAGATTGGCTGATCCTGAAACTTGAGCACACAGTCCACATATATTATCAAATACTATTTTGAAATCTGAGTTGGATTGCTTGGAGCAGTCCTCATTCTGAACTTTAGGTATTCTGGCTGATTCATAGGGGAGGTTTCATGTCCTTCTAGCATCATCACTATCAAATATCCTTGGTCTCTTCTCTTGGCTATTTATATAGTGTGGATGATCCCTCTTAAAATTTTAAAAAGATTATTTGCTGCTAGCTTATTTTCTTCTAACATATTTTCCCAGTCTGAGAAAATATGAATTTCTGCTTCAAATCTTGGGAATTAGGGGCCTAAAGACAGAGTATAGGCAACTGGTATTTATGATTTCAGCTTTCTAGAGGAAATGGGACCATGTGCTTTCTGTTTTTCTTATTTAATTGCTAAGAATTTGAATTAAATTCTTATTTAATTCAGAATTCCTGGGTTGACTTAATTTTTCTTGGGTGAAGATACTAAGAAAATATTCAAGTCACAAAATGGTGCCAATTCAGCTCCTAAATTATGTATTTTACATGTAAATATGGCAAATTATAAGATATTTTACATGAATTTTTATCCAATATTTAGCATTAAAGTTTAAATTTCGTCCTAGAATTTCAAAGATGGAAATGCACTCTAAAAGGAAATAGGGATTTTAGTTTTTTTTTAGTAAAGTAGAAAAAATTAAGCATTTAAAATGTGAAAACATGCATTTCATTCCTGCTTAGTCTTTATAAGAAAATTTTAAGTTATACTTGGTTGAATCAGTATGTTAAATAAGAATGCTGAGATGCAATCACAAAACAACTTTATTTTGCCTTCCATATCCCTTTGAATTTATTCAAGAGCCAGTTGTTTCTGTAGATGTAAACTTAAGCAGGTTTATACAACTTCCCTGATCACTCCGAGTTTTATTTTTTATTTATTTATTTTTAAAATTTTATTGTTGTTGTATTACATCCATCCCCTTTTTGCTCCCCTCTGTCCCCCCACCCACCCACCCATTCCCCCCAAAGTCAATCCCACCTGTTGTGAGTTTTATTTTTATTCTTTAAAATTTTTATATTTATTGATTTTAGAGAGAGGGAGAGAAAAACAGCATCAATTTGTTGTTCCACTTTTTTACGCTTTCATTGGTTGATTCTTGTATGTACCCTGACTGGGGATTGAATATGCATCATTGACATATAGGGACAATGGTCTAATTAACTGAACTACCTACCTGGTCAAGGCCTGATTACTCTGAGTTTTAAAGTAAAGCAAAACAAGAAAAATTTCAGTTGCCATCAGAAATATATGTGTAATTCTCAGAATGCTGGTAATCACTCTATAGGCACCCTGAGGTCTATTCCCAGCTTCCTTCTATTGGAAGGCTCATTAGACAGCCCTTTGGGCTGATTCTAGTATGACCCTGTGCATCTCTTATGTGTGTTCACATCTGATCCATTGGAATAACATGGAGTTTTTTTGTCTGGTACATTCAGAGAGTGTGGGCTTTTTGTGGGATGGGAATGGGATTTGCGGCACACCACAACTCTGATGAAAAATTCTCTTCATAAAGCCTCTTTACAGATGTTTACATCTGATCCATTTATTCTCTGTGTAGTCCTAAAAGTTATGTAGCAACTTCTAGCCATCATCTTTTTGCAAATTCATCAAGGTAGTCTATCTTAAAACTAGCATTGGATTCTGATATCTTAACACCTGATATTGTTAGGGTGTTGAATGACTTTCAGAATTGTTTCATAGAGAATTTTGATAGCCAAATCCCATAACAGACTTGTTATTAAAAAGTTAAATGCTTCCATCAATACAAGACAAGATGGAGTCGAACAGATATATTTACAAATAAAGTGAATTATTTTTGCTCAGTGTCAGTTCTGTTGATACAGAAATATCACTGCACCTTAATCATTATCTGATGTATGGTCTGTGGAAGACATTGGTGTAGAAGAAAACATACTCTATTGCAAGTCAGAAGATGCAGGTCCCAATCTTAAGACATCTGACAAATCTATCTCTTTGGAGAATCGTATTTTCATATGAAAGTTGAAGTAGCTCAATTTAGCAATGTGTATTCTTGAGTTCTTATGGAGTACTTACAGCAATGGAGTTCTTTTTTTTTTTAAAGATTTTATTTCATTATTTTTAGAAAGAGGGGAAGGGAGAGAGGCAGAGAGGGAGAGAGACATCAATGTATGGTTACGTTTCACCTGCCTCCAGCCACAGATCTGACTGGAGACCTGGCTTGCAACCTGGTTATGTGCCCTGGCTGGGGAATCGAACCTGCGACCTTTGGGTTCGCAGGCCGGCGCCTTATCCACTGTGCTACCAGCCAGGGCTAGTAATGGAGTTCTTAATGCACTTCACAGTATACTGGTGAAGTTATCTTAAATAAACATACTAATGAAAGTATGACTTCATTGGGATAGTGTTCAGAATGAAAGGAGCATGCTTTAAGAAACCCCAACCTCAGTTGAGGGTCAGGAAAGGATCTTCCATCAGAAGGTAACACTTCAGCTAATATGAAGGAGAAGGAGGTTACTAAGTAAACGGACTGGGAGTTGAAACAAGGCAAGTCAGACAAAGGAAACACAGAACAGAGCAAAGGCTCTGATTGAAGAAATTTAGTTTGTTAACTGGCTCAGGTTTTATCATGGATTGGGTTTGCGAGGTGATGAGAGAGTAGGAGGAATCAGGAAGGATATCTTAATTGAAACTGAGAACCTGATGGCTGATTGATCCATTCACTAATGTAGGGAACTAGTAAGAGTGGAAGCTGGCACAGTGGGAGATCAAGACTTCTGTCTTAAACAAGTTGACTTAAGGTGCCTTTGAGATACTGACATAGAGATGTTTAGGAGGCAGTTGAACATAAGGAGAGGGGTTTGGGTTAAAGAGATAAATTTGGAAGCCATTGTCATTAATACAGGGTGTGTGTGATAACATTGGCAATAACTTTGCATCTCCTTATTTCACATGGTTCTTACTAATTTTGAAAAACTATGTTTCTAAGTTTATGATTTAACATTATTGTTTCAAATATAAAGTATTAAAGTCTGAGAGCAACCATCATGTTGAAGGAATACAATATTATAGCAACTGTAATTTCTGGACTGCATGCAGGGCAAACTGCTAAGGAAATTGCAGACTTCAATAACATCCCTTTACATACTATTGACAATGTGAAGAAGGTGTATGATGCTGATTCTGATGTTGCCATACCAACAAGGAAAACACATAAGGTACACAAGGATCACACAAGTCCAGGTATTGTACACAGAATCCAGGAGATCGTCAATGAAGATCCAGGAAAGTCTATGCACTCCATAGCAAGAAAACTGCAGGTCTTGGATGCAACAGGTAGCAAGAGTTCTTGCTGAAGATATCAGATACAGGCTGTATGTTCTTGGAAGAGGCCAGTTTATGACACAGCAGACAGAAGAAAGACACTTTGAAAAAGCAGGGAAACCACTAACAACATTGAAAAATCCCAAAGAAAAAAACCTCTGGTTTTCTTCTCAGATGCAAAGAATCCTCAGGAGAACCAGATAGTCAACAGAAGACACAACAGGTAGTTCTGTGAAAATCTTAATGAAGTTCTAATTGTCATGAAAATGAAATTTCCTGCTACAGTGATGGTGTTAGGTGTTGTCAGCAATGAAGGAGATATATGACCCTGCATTTGTTTCCACAAGGCTTGAAGTTGGCTGCTGATGTTGACCTTGACCTTTTGAGAGAAATGGTTGTACTGTGGATGAAGCAAGTCACAAATGGACATCATTTGATCTTCCAGCAAGATAGTGCACCAGCACATAATGCCAAAAAGGTGCAAGACTTTCTTAGTGTCAAGTTCCTGAATTCTGGTCAAAGGAAATCTGGGTGCCTAGTTCACCAGATGCAAATCCTTTAGACTATGATGTATATGTGGTATTTGTGAGAGAGGAGTTAATAAACAACCTCATCCAATAAAGAGGCTGTTACAGCTAAGATTGAAAACATTAAGATGTCCATGGATAAAGAAAAATTACTTAAAGTGTGCTCAAGATTCCAAAGTTAAATCAAGTCTGTTATTGCAGCAAATGGAGACTTTTTAACAATTAAAAAATGATTATATTTATGTATTTACATATAAGGATAAATTTATTTCAAAATATAACACTTTTGTGGTATGCTGTTTATTTTACTTAAATTTTGCCAATTGATCATGTGCACCCTATTAGAATTGAAGCCATGTTAGTTGATGAGTCTGTAGGAAGGCAGCCCTTTGGGGAGTGCCAACATTTAATAGTCACATAGATAAGGAAGGGTGAAACAGCAAGAGACTGAGAAGTATTCAGTGACTTAGAAAGAAAACCAGAAGTAAATTATAGTATCACTGAAACTGAGGGAAATGTGTGTTTCAAGAAGGGGGAGGAATGGTCATCACTGTTAGATGCTACTGAGAGTCCAGGAATGATCACAAAAAACACGAAGGAAGGGATCAAGAGGTCTCTGGGAAACCTAGGGAGAACTTTTTAAGAAGAGATAGTGGCAGGGGTGTATTGAAGACAGCTTTTTCAAAAAGATTAATGGTGATACATTAGAGGGAGGGCTGAAACTCAGTAACTGTGGAGTGGAGGGAGAGAGGGAGGGAGGAGGAACTATTTTTTTTAAGTTGAAAGGCTTGAGGATATTTAAATGCTATCGTAGTTGGTCTGCAGGTTGTGGGTTATTGTTAAGCAGATTAAATGCTATCAGGAAGGCTCTGGTGGAGCAGGAGAGGTTGCAGCTAAAAGAGAAGGAGTAGCCAGTGATAAGGTTACTAAGGAGGTCAAGAGGATGGATGATAAATTATGCTCAGATGAGCAGTTAGTCTTTGGTGAGCTCCTTTAATCTAACAGGAGAGAGGAAGAAGAGGATGAGGCAGGTCAAAGATGATTTATGAGTTTGGAAGCAGAGAGTTGAGGGGGTTTTCATCTGATGGCTTTACATAAGAGTAATAGTTTTACATTTTGTGATTGTATGATCTAGTAGTCATAATAATGACATTTATGGACTGACTTTCATGAGTTAATTATGTATGTTACAGTGTATGATCTCTATAGACAAACTGCCTGGGATTTGAATTTGGACCTTACCATTACCTTGAACCATGTGACCTTGAGCTAGTTTTAATCCTCTCTGGGCCTTCATTTCTTTTGTAAATAGCAGTAAGATATAGGATTAAATGAGTGTGTGTGTGTACACATATAGGTGTATACGTATATGTTTATATAGAGTGCTAATGTGGACTTGATGTTTGGTCAGTGTGCCCTGCATATTAGCCAGCAATAGCAGCAGCAATCAGCCATCAGTACCTGGTACTGTCCTTGTCGTTCCCTTTTGATGATGTGATGTAGTATTTATCCCTGTTGTATAGATGAGGCGACACTCAAGAGATTAAGTGATTTACTTGGAGCCACACAGCTAAAGAGATGAAAAAGTGAGATTTCAAACTAGATCTGTCCCACTTCAAACCTACACTTTTACAGTTCTGAAAGCTGCTTATCTACAGTATTACTTCTGGAGCTCTCGTGATACTTGCAATCTCAGGTTTAGCCTTATGTAAAGATGTGAAGTAAACAAAGTCAAACTTGGTCTTGCATAGTGTCTACCACCCCAGAGGCTTATGCCTGCCAGCAGACCTGCTGTTTTCCCCAGCTCCCACCACTGTCCTGCATATCTACTCTTTTACTGAAATCCTGCCATATTTTGGTAGTTTCCCCCATCTACATCTGACCATTTTTTTTTTCCTCTTTAAAATTTGTATCAAAGACTGTGTGAGTTCAGTTTGAATGGAGTGAATTGAGGGTGGAAGGTACATTTTCCTGGGCAGTTTAAGGTTGGGAAGCATTTTCCCTTCAGTACTTTCTTGGAGTATTATCTGAAGAATGAAGTGATGGAGGTTATGTCACCAGTTTGGCTTTTACACTTATTCTTAAAAACACCTCTATGGCATTTGTAATAATCCTTGTAACACATACTGCTTAATTCATTTTTTACCTGATAATGTAGCTGGTTCCCCTTTTCAAGGCCTTTTTTTGTGATTAAGTTACCTCCACTTTTCTGCCTTTTAACACCTGAGGCTCTTTTAACTTTCTTTTCTAAAACTTACAGACTTTCCCTGATGGTTTTAAACTTAAAGGCTCTTCTTTTGGATGCTTTACATTCTATCACAGGTGGCTTATTTTAGGAAACATTTTATCCTGCAACAGGATTAACTCCTGAGAACATCATCAGACTCTATGTGAAGAACATGAAGTTCTATAAAAGGAATGTGTTAATGTATGTTTAATTTTAAATTCAATGTAATCATAGTAGAACAGTATTGTGTTACTTTTGGAGGAGAATTGAGATAATACCACTTCAAAATAAAGCAGTTTGAGATACTGCCATGGACTTAATGTATTTTTCATGATTAGAATAGCTTCTTTGTTGGATCACCCTGACGGATTTAAATTTCTTCTTAGTCCCATATTGTTCTGTAGTCCCTGGGGAGCAGGCATTCTTTTCAGAAGAGATAACAGTTGCTTTTGGCTTCCCAGGAGTTGGCTCTGGTACATCACTGCTTTCTTTTTCTGACTTTCAACGGAATTATTGAGGTATAATTTATATTCCATACAGTTCACCCACTTAAGGTATAAAATGCAGTTGTTTAAAGTAAATTTAGAGTTGTGCTGCCTTCATAACAATCCGGTTTTAAAAGTTTTCCATCACCCTAAAAACTTTCTTTGAACCTAATTACATCAATATCTACTCTCTGTTCTCTAGCCCATGTAACCACTGATTTGCTCCCTGTCTCTCTAGGTTTTCCTTCTCTGGACTTTTTGTATAAATGGAATAATAAACTGTGTTGCTGTCTTTTGTATCTGGCTTCTCGCACTTAGCAAAATGTTTTTGAAAGGCTCTTCATCTGTGTTGTACCATGTATCAGTAGCTTGTTGCTGCTGATAAATATTTCACATTTTATCCATTCTATTATTATTAAATGATTATTCATATAATCATATAATCATGACTATTATTTCCATTTGGGGGTATGATACAAATAAAGCTGCATTGAGCATTCAGGGTTAAGTCTTTGTGTGGACTGATGTTTTGTTTTATTTGGGTAGATTCCTAGGGATGGAATTGTGAGGTTGTGGACTAAGCTTATGTTAAATTGAAAACAAACTATTTTAACTGAAAACCAACTATTTTCCAAAGTGGCTGAATCATTTTATATACCCAACATCAGTGAGGATTCTGATTTCTCTATATCTTTGTCAGCACTTGGTGTTGTGTTGGCTACAGCACAGTGGGTGTGTAATGGTATCTCATTATGATTTTACTATGCAGTGTCCTTCCAAATAAGTAATAATAATGTTGAACATATTTTACCCATTTTAATAGGTTGTTTGTCATTTTATTATTGAGTTGTGATAGTTCTTATATATTCTGTGTACAAGTCCTTTATCAGATATATGATTTACAAACATTTTTTTCTAAGTCTGTACCTTGGTATTTTATTATTAAATTAAATCTTTTGAATCACGCAAGTTTTAAAATTTTTAATGAAGTCCAGTGATTGTGTTCTTTTATGATTTATGGTTTGGGTGCTGTATCTAAGACCTCTTTGATTAATCCAAGGTCACAAAGATTTTCTCCTAAGTTTATTTCCAGAAGTTTTATAGTTTTAGCTCTTAGGTCTGTGCTACATTTTGACTTGATTCTTGTGAGTGCTATGAGGGCAGGGTCTGAGTTACCTTTTACATATAAATATTGAATTTTTCCAACACTGTTTACTGAAAAGACTATTTTTCTCCCCACTGGTCTTATACTGTTGTTGAAAAGCATTTGATCACAAATAGGAGGGCTTATTTCAGAATTCTCAGTCCTGTGCCATTTATGCTGGTATCATACAGTCATGATTACTATAGCTTTATAGCAAATTCAGTGATCAGGTAGTATGAATTCCTCAAATTCTTTTTTGTTTGAAAATATATACTGATTTCTCTATTACAGTTGTCCCAATTTTTTCCCCTTTGCCTCCCTCCACCCAGTAACCCCCCATTCCCTCTAGCAATGCCCCCCTTAGTTCATGTCCATGTGTCATGCATTTAAGTTCTCCATTTCCTGTATTATTCTTAACATACCCATCTATTCTGTAACTACCAATGTGTACTTCTTTTCTTTTTTTCCCACATCCAGATGATTTACAATTTAATTACTGCCTTCTGACAGCCTCTCAAATTGTATTAATACAAAGCTTTCTTTTAAGTATTTCACAATACTTATGTTAGTTTATGTTTTTTTTTTTTTAAAGATTTTATTTCATTATTTTTAGAAAGAGGGGAAAGGAGAGAGGCAGAGAGGGAGAGAGATATCAATGTATGGTTGCGTTTCACCTGCCTCCAGCCACAGACCTGACTGGAGACCTGGTTTGCAACCTGGTTATGGGCCCTGGCTGGGGAATCGAACCTGCGACCTTTGGGTTCGCAGAGTTTATGTATTTTAAAACTTAGTTTTTCAAGCAATGTCAGTTGCAATTATTACCAAACACATGCACAAATACATTTACACACATACATATTTTTACAACATTACACTAGAAAAAATTGTTCTATACTTGTGATAGTATCTAATAACATCAATTAATTAATTGTCTTAAAAAATTTCAGTCTATTTTATTTCTTGGCCTGAAAAAAACCCTCATCTCATAATTATCCTTCCCAGGTTCTACCTACATTTGCTTGGTTATGGCAGATTCTCCTGAGCTAAAAATATATATATATAACTAATCAAACTCTATTTTCATTCCCAAAAGATTTAGTCTTCTTTAGTCTTTAAATCTGCAGTGTTCAATATGGTAGCCACTTAAAATGTGGCTAGTTCAAATGACAATAATGTACATACTGGATTTTGAAGAGTTAATACAAAAAAATTTAAAATATGTCAATAGCTTATATAATTACATGTTAAATAATAATATTTTAGCTATATTGTAGTAAATTAAGCATTCTTTTTCCTTTAAAACTTAATTTACTCTGGAATGCTATTTTTGTAAAATATATCACAAAAATAGTATATTGCAGAACTCACTTTTGTGAAAGCTGTCCTAGAGATAGTGCCAAACCCACAGTAAAAAATGAATTTGATTTCTAAGTCAGATCCCAACCCCTCCAATAATACAACTCAACTTTATTTTAAGCTACTGAAACTACCACTTACTTTTTTGGGGTTTTCCCTCTTAGATAGTAGATTGATTTTTCCCCCCATGCAGAAATCCCATTTTCTTCAATACCCTCTGTTTCTCCTCTACATCTTTCTCTAGTTGAAGCCATCAAAAATAATGGCACTTGCAGTGTTCAGCTGGTCCCCACAGAATAGAAAGTATGATATCTACTAATTTGAGGTTTAAAAAATCCCTAGGATTTAGCCCTGGCTGGTATGGCTGAGTGGATTGCCTGTTGACCTATGAACCGTAAAGGTCATTGGTTCAGTCCCCAGTAAGGGCACATGCCTGGGTTGTGGGCCAAGTCCCCATTTGGGGGGCATGCAAGGGGCAACCAGTCAATGTTTCTCTTACACATTGATGCTTTGCTCCCTTTCTTTCTTCCTTTCCCCACTCTCTAAAAATAAATATAATATTTTAAAAAATCCTAGGACTTAAATAATTTTGTAGAACTTGTGATTGACTTCCTATGTGGTCCTAAACTAACCCCTGAACTATTTAAGAGTCTGTTGAGATAGAGATTAGGTATGTTCATATTTGAGTATGAAGTTTAGTATTAATATGTACATTTTCCCAAGCATCCCCAGTTTGGGAGCCTTAATTGCTAAAAATGTCTGTTTCCATTATGTGTTTGAGAGGAGTCTCATCTAATTAAAATGATTTTATGAGAATATATATTGCCTATGCACATGAATCATGTAGTTTAGTAGTTTTCAACTTCCATCCAAAATTAGTCTTTACTCTCAGCATCTTTTCTAACCTAAAGATTGACTAATTTCTCAACACACCAACTACCAGTTGGTTGATATTTAAAACATAAATTGCTACTAACCTCTATATATTATACACCCACAAACAAGCACAAGTTTTGTAATAGTAAAAGACAGCATGTGTTCTATGTAATATATATCCACATTTTCTTTTTTTCTTCCTTAACTGCATTCAATTTTTCTAAGAGTCATTGCAAGTAACTTGCTTTTCCTAACTTAGAAAATAATTCCAACCTAAGAAAACTTAACCTGCAGTAATACAAATACAACAAAAATACAAATCTATATGTTATTTAGTAAGATCTACTTATAACAAGATTATTTTAAAGCACTCATAAGTTAAAATTGGGTCTTACCCATTTAGCTACCCTATGTCTTTTCATGAGTACATTTAATCTATTTTCATTTAAGGTTATTATTGATAGGTACTTATTTATTGTCATTTTTCCCCTTTGTACCTGTGTTCCACTTTGTCTCTTTCTGTTTCTTCATCTTCTTAAAGCAGACCCTTTAGCATCTTTTGTCTGGGAAACTCCTTATTTCACCTTCCATTTTGAATGAGAGCCTTGCTGAGTAGAGTAGTCTTGGTTGCAGGCCTTCGTTTTTCATTGCCTGGAATATTTTTTTGCCGTTCCCTTATGGCCTGTAGTGTTTCTGTTGAGAAATTAGCCAATAACCTTATCAGAGCCCCCTCGTATGTTATTAGTAGTTTCTCTCCTGCTCCATTTAAAATTCTCTTTTTGTCTTTGAAATTTGCTGTTTTAATTATGATGTATCTTGGAGTGGGCCTGTTTGAGTTCATTTTTATTGGGACCCTTTGTGCTTCTTGAACTTTTGTGACTTTTTCTCTCATCAAATTAGGCAAGTTTTCTGTCATTACTCTTTCAAACAGGTTTTCTGTCCTTTGCTTCTCCTCCTCCTGATATTTCTATAATGTGGATATTATTATGTTTCATGTTGTCCTGCAGCTCTCTTAAAACCTCTTCATTCTTTTTTAGTGTTTTTTTTATTTTGTTGCACTTCTGGGAGATTTTTTCTGTGTTGATCTCTTACTCTCTGATCCAGTCCTCTGCTTTCTCAAGCCTGCTTTCGATTCCTTATACTGTGTCCTTCAATTCACGAATTGTAGTCTTCCTTTCCTCCTGGCTCTTTTCGATAGTTTCTATGTCCTTCTAAATGCTGGTGTGGTTTTCAGAAAATTCCTTGTAGCTTCTTTGGAATTCTTCATAGTTCTCCTGAAGTTGTTTGTAGTTTTCTTTGAGCTTGCTGAGCTCATTGAGCTTCCCTATAATCATTATTTTGAATTCTGTATCTGATAGTTTGTTTGCCTCTTTCATTTAGCACTCTTTCTGGAGATTCCTCCTTTTCTTTCAATGGAAGCTTGTTTCTTTGTATCCCTATTTAGGTGACTTTTCTTGTTTTTTTTTTTAATATTCTATTTATTACTTTTAGAGAGAGGCAGAGAGGGAGAGAGATATCAATGTATGGTTGCCTTTCACCTGCCTCCAGCTATGGACTTGGCTGGAGACCTAGCTTGCAACCTCATTATGTGCCCTGGCTGGAAAATCAAACCAGCAACCTTTGGGTTTGCAGGCCAGCGCCTTAACCACTATACCACCAGCCAGGGCTGTTTCTGCTTTTTTGATTGGTCTGCTTTGATTTCCTGTCTTTGTGGTGTGACCTTTTGTGGTGTAGAGGTGCCCTTTCTTTACTTCCTGGATTCTCCCCTGGTGACATCAGCTTGTGTCCCAGTCTGGGCCTAGTCAGCCTGTTGGAGACTACCAGAGGTACATTATCTTCATCTGTCTCTTTGAGTTATTCTAATTAATCTGTAATCAGCCATTAGGTTTGGGTACTGCTGGGTGAAGTAGATTAATACCTGTGGGTGCAGCTATGGTTTCCCCTCACTACTGACACCTGGAGAAGAGTCTGCCTGCCGTATGGGGGATGGGTCAGCAGTGGGATCTCCTGGGCTGCTCCCTTATTTCTCTCCTCAAAGCCACCACCCAAGTCTCTCCTTAAACATATCTGCTCCACTCTGCCCTCCCTCTGCTGCAGACCAGTGTAACTGGGTGCCAATGTAGTTTTGTGCTTGGTTCCTTTAAGAACTCTGTGTCTCTTTCAAGCCAGCTAAACCTGGTGGCTTTTTGCTTTTCACAGCTACATGTTTTAATCTCATCTTTGTTGCTGTAGTCTGGGAAGCCCAGCTAGGGGTTTGGAACGAACCCTTCTCAGGTGGTACCCCTGGCTCTATCCCTTCAGCTGCTGCCCGTAGGAGCCCAGACAGCCCTGTCACATCTCTGCACTTCCTACCAGTCACATTGTGATGAAGCAGCCTCTTCTGTTCAGTCTGTGGTTATGAGGCTTCTTTCCACCTGTTCTGTTGGTTCTTCTGGATGATTTCTCCCCATTAAGTTGTAATTTCAAATTGGTCCTGGGAGGAGATTGGTGTAGCTCTACTTATTCCTCCAACATCTTGGTTCTCCCTGAAATTCTTTTTTTCAATATTCTTTTGATATTCTAGCATTGTCCCTTTTTTATATTTTAGAATTAGTATCAACAAAAATCCTTCTGGGGCATTGATTGGTATTGCTCTGAATCTGTGTATCAATTTGGTGAAAATTGTCACCTTAACAATATTGAATCTTCCAGCCCATGTACATTATATATCTGTCCATTTATTGAGTCTTATTTGATTTATTTCATCAACATTTTATGGTTTTTAGGCTATAGTTCCTGCACATATATTATTAGATTTATATATAAGCATATAATTTTACAATTGTACTATTGCTATCATGGCTTAAAAAACATAGGCTTATTTTCCACCCCCTGTCACCGTTTCAATTTTTGCTCAAACCCTCCCAGTTGAATTCTCTCATATTTGAATCTGGCCAAACGCCAAATAGTGTCTTAAAAATGTAAAAAGTGGCCTCTAATACTTTTCATTTATAGTTACTAAGAGGTGAAGAAAGAAATAATATTTTTTATTACTTTGACTCAGTGACTGGTCTGTAGTTGTTTAGTAAGACTATCATATCAGCCTTTGTACATTATCAATAATGTGAAGCACACAGACCTTTCTGCCAGGAAAGGGTTACCACATAACCTACCCTTGGTTCTTCTGTAGGTGTTGCAGCTTCCCTGCAAGTCTCCGAGAGCCCTGGGAGTATCCAAGTGGCCCGAGGTCAGACAGCAGTCTTGCCTTGTACTTTCACCACCAGCGCTGCCCTCATTAACCTCAATGTCATTTGGATGGTCATTCCTCTCGCCAATGCCAACCAGCCTGAGCAGGTACTTCTCTTCCATCCTGTGCTACCCTAGAATATTAATCTTTTCAAAGGAGACAGGCAGGAAAGCATCCTGAGTATGTATCTGATTTGTAGAGAAAGGTTGCACTTTCAGCGCTTCTGCTGCTTTTGTTCCTGCTCCTGCATTAGCAGTCAACTGTCAGAAGAAGCGACCCTCCTTTTAAAAGACTTTTAAAAAATGAACAGTTGTCAGGGAGATTCTTCTGAGAATTTTATATAGGAGCCTGAAGTTTCATCAAAAACATCACTAATAGAAAATACCAAGACTGAATACATACCAGAGCAAAATATATTTGAAAAGGAAAAGACTAGAACTAACATAGGTGGATGAGATGTCCTAATGTTAAGAAAATGACATTAGATAGTAGTATTTGAATTACTTGGCTAATTTCACAAGTATTTTAAAATAAACAAAGCCAGACAGGTATACCGGAGTCCCAAATAAACTAGGGTACATGAAATTAGAGGTTACTACCTAATAAGGTATATCAGTTATAGGTAAAAGACCCATAATATGTGATACCCACTGCAAAAAATAATGCTCAGAAAAAATTAATGAATTGTGATGATGACTACACCTTCATTCCCTAAGTTAACATCTTTCTGTTAAGAAGCTTAACTGCTTCTGTAAACTTATTACCACCTAAATATATTTGATTAGCTAAATTTTCTGAAGGCATTTGGGCTGCTAGTAAAGGATGAAGACACAGCCTCCTGTTCGTTCTTCTGCTGGGTGAACAAATAAATAGACATATTCAATAGAAACTTCATGTATTTCTTTTTTTTTTTTTAAGATTTTATTATTTTTAGAGAGAGGGGAAGGGAGAGAGGCAGAGAGGGAGAGAGACCTCAATGTATGGTTGCCTTTCACCTGCCTTCAGCTACAGACCTGTCTGGAGACCTGGCTTGCAACCTGGCCATGTGCCCTGGCTGGGAATTGAACCAGCAACCTTTGGGTTCACAGGCTGGTGCCTTATCCACTGTGCCACCAGCTAGAGCTTGTATTTCTTTAAGCTGTGGAACTTTGGTAATTGGACTGAGCCTTTGAGATCATTTTGTTCAGACTTATCATTTAAGGAGTCCATGATTGAGTCAAAGAAGCAAAGGAGGCATTGACCACAGTTACTCGAACATTTACTGGTAGAGCTGGAATAGAACCAAGTCCCTCACTCTTAGCCCAAAGGGCTTTTGCAACATCATTCTGAGTCCTCTCCATGAATAGTTAATTGAATGATAGAAATTGACATAAGAACAGCAATGATGGGCTTATAACTCTTCTTCCCTTTTATGACATTCATTTAATTTCTGTCATTAACTGTGATCTATTATGTTGTGATCTACTAAGCATAAGAATGGCAGTGCTAATTAAAAATTTTTAATTTTGAACTAACTTTTTGAACTGGTAAAATTATTTATGGGCTGATAGGAGCATAGCCTAAAGATGCTTTCTATTTTTTTTTAAAGATTGTATTTATTATTTTTAGAGAGTGGGGGAAGGGAGAGAGGCAGAGAGGGAGAGAGACATCAATATATGGTTGCCTTTCACCTGCCTCCAGCTATGGACCTGGCTGGAGACTTGGCTTGCAAGCTGGTTATGTGCCTTGGCTGGGGAATTGAACCAGTGACCTTTGGTTTCGCAGGCCAGCTCCTTAGGCACTGTGCCACCAGCCAGGGAAGATGCTTTCTATTTTGATGAGTTGGGTAAGGAAGCAATTTATTCCATTTTGCTAAGTAAGAATTTAGAATCCATAGATACTTAAGGACAAGTTTTATACAGTAAGAACTTGGTGACAACTCTATGTTAGAATAAAATTTCTCAATATTTGGCACAGTCTGTTGTCCGCTAGATAATTTTGTGTCTGGAAGGAGATGCAGTGGCCAATTTATCTACTTTGCTTTCTTTTGCAGGTCATTCTGTATCAGGGTGGACAGATGTTTGACGGTGCCCCCCAGTTCCATGGCAGGGTGGGATTTACAGGCACCATGCCAACCACCAATGTCTCTATCTTCATTAACAACACTCAGCTCTCAGATACAGGCACCTATCAGTGTTTGGTTAACAACCTTCCAGATAGAGGGGGCAGGAACATTGGGGTCACCGGTCTCACAGTTTTAGGTGAGTGACAGGAAATGTTCCAAGCACTTAATCTTTATTTGTGAATCTCCTCTGAAGCAGATTTACTTCTGCCTGCCCTGTACTCTCCATCTGCTGTGTCCTGCTCCCATCCCCTCTCATCCCATCTCGGAGGCTTCTGCATGCTTTTTAGTCTACCCACCCTCAGTCTATTTCAAGTGGCTCCCTAAAGGTGGTATAAAATACCATCAAAAGTGTCCTTTCACTTTCCTTAAGCTTCTGCAGGATAAGACATATTGTTGAGAGCAAATTAAACCAAGAATTACTTATTATGAGTAAGAATCAGAAGTTTTAGCACCTGTGTAAAGACATTAACTACTACTTCATGTTTGTGTAACCAGTACTCTCACCATAGTTCTTGGTTTACACCTCTTGTCCTTGTGTAATTTTAATACTTCCTTCTACTCTCAAAAGTATACTTATTTAAACAATAAATCATACAATCAATTTGGTCTTAATACCAAGACCAAATAGACTTAGGGCCTTTTCCAAATTTATATAGACAATGAACAATAATAAAGTTTAGGTTAAAATGTAGGTCTCTTTACTGAAATCAGTATTTCTGTTATATTGCAGCTTAGACTGTCTAATAATTAAACCCATTCTAAACATGTTTTATTTCTCAGTTCCACTGCCTCTGAAATAAAATGCTACCTCTGAAATGGATACTTATGGTGGAAGTGGTTAAGTTTATTTCCTTTTGGGACTCTGAGAAAGTACTTACCAATAGAAAAGGCTGATACTTTTGATGCTCATTTGTCCTGTGTGAATCTCAGAATCCACTTCCATGCTCCTTGGCAAACTCTCCCCTTTCCCTCCCATCTCTGAGTCACTTGAGAACACCAGTGTTGGGCGTTGTTGCCATTTTTCTTCTGTGGTTGGGAATAAGCTATAGCCTTAGTACCTTGTTCTCCCAGTTTTCAAACAGATTAAGGAAACTATGAATGAGGTTGGAGATTTCTATCCTAGAATAATTATTCATTCTAATATATTAAAATTATAAACTTTAAAATACTCTGAGTACTGAATTCTATTAGAATTTAATATTATTCTTTAATGTTACTTAACCTGTAAGTTAGGTAACCAACTTCCCACATTATACAAGTTTATTTTTTCATTTTTTTAAAGGAAGGAAAGAAGCCTTTGGTTTATTTTATAGTTAATGCTACCTTCAAAGAATTATTTTGATTTCCTCTCATAGTATCACGTTGGCAATGTTGAAGGAGACTGGTTTATCCTATCATAGCAGTTTAGGGTGTCCTGAGATTGTTTTACTCTTCCTGCCTATAGGTTGCTCTCATTTGGTCTCTCTTCTTCCACCTACCTTCTTTCCTGGTTCCTCTATATACTGCATTTATTTTTCATTCATTCATTCATTTTTTTGCAAGAACACAGTTGATGAAGAGCTATTAGTATTACAAGTACTTCATTACTTGGATTTAATCTTTACTGCCCTGGGCCTAGTTCCTTTCTTCCTTCCTTCCTTTTTTGGGGTAATTTTTTATTTCATGTTTGTGTGTGTGTGTGTGTCCCTGTCCTTACCTGCCTTAATGATTAGAAAATGTGCACTATCTTACTGTCAAGTAGTAGATAGACTTGAACCTTACCCTAACTTCCCCCACTATTAAGCAGGTTAGGTAGAAAGTGGGTCTTCTTGGTTTTTGTGTGTAAAGTAATAAAGAACCTTGTTAAGGTGGTCTTAGCCAGAGTAGCTAGCAGGTTAAGTGGTTGTTCCTGAAATAACTTCTCTACAAGTGGCCTTTTTCAGTAATTAAAAAAGTTAGTTATGGAAAAAAAAAAAAAAGTTAGTTATGGTAAATACACATAGCATAAAATTTACTATCTTAGCAACATTTAAATGTATAGTTCAGTAGTGTTAAGTACAGTCCCATTGTTGTGCAATGAGTCTCCATAATTTTCACTTTGCAAAACTAAAACTCAATACTCATTAAAACAAAGTGTCACTCTCCCACCAGCTGTTGGAAACCGCTGCTCTACTTTCTGTTCCATGAATCTGATTACTCTAGGTACCTCATGTAAGTGGAATCATATATTATTTGCCCTTTTATGACTAGCTGATTTCACTCAGCATAATGTTCTCAAGGTTCATCCATGTTTTACCATGTGTTAGAATTTTCTTTGCAAGGCTGAATAATACTTCATTGTAGTGATACCACATTTTGCGTATTCATTCATCCATTTATAGACACTTGCCTTGTTCCCACCTTTTAGCTATTGGAAATAATGCTGCAGTGAACATGTGTGTATTAAGTAAGGTTTTTAAAGGCAATATGTTGACACAATGTATATACAAGCAGAGTGAAACCAAGACCAATAGATACCTCGAAAATGTGAAAATAAGATACCTTTTCCATACTTGCTCCCTGCTAACTGAGGTTGAAGGGTCTGCACCTGTGCTCAAGCCCTGTGAATAGTATATGACTGTCCACTGGCTTCATGCAGGTAGTCTCCTTGCATGTGTTCCCGAAACAGTAAGGTTCTAGTGTACTGAATGTGGGATGTTTCCTCTATGATTGTTGGCTCATAGCAAATGCATACTTTACTGCTTACTCTTCCTGTTTTAGTTCCCCCTTCTACTCCTCACTGCCAAATCCAAGGATCCCAGGATATCGGCAGTGATGTCATCCTGCTCTGTAGCTCAGAGGAAGGCATTCCTCGACCAACGTACCTTTGGGAGAAGTTAGACAACACCTTCAAGCTACCTCCAACAGCCACTCAGGGTATGTAGGGTGTTGCTTTATGCATTTAATTAGTTACTGGGGAAAATTTTGATTCTAAGAGTCACTAAGTAATTAATAGATTTTGAAAACTAACATGCCATATTTATAACGGCTGAAAAAGCTATCTGGATCATTTTGTGTTTTTAACTGGAAAGAAAAAAAAACATTTTCTTACATCTTCTCATTGCTGATTTTATGAAATATAGTATATTATCCAGTGGTAACAATATATGGAAATTCTGTTATTTTATAGTGAAGATTTAAAATTAGTTCAATAGTAGCTTTGTTGTGTTGTTAACTGTAAGATAATCCTTGATGTTTATAACTGATAACCCACTTCCTACTGAGATACAACTGCCTATTTTAGTGTGAGAACCATTAGCATGGTCAGTAAAGGGTTAATCACCCTGTTCTCAGTTTTAAGTCTAATTAGGGAAGGAAGCTGGAAAGAAAACAGGGAAAAGCCACAGCTCATCAGGGAGCTGATCTCACCAGACAGGTCAGCATGGAGGAAGGATGAGAGTCACCATTTTCTAAATGTAAAACCAGCTCTTTAAAATTGATATAAAAGGAAACACCCTTGAAAAATTGAGGAAAGTTTATGAAGTAAAATGAGGGAAATTATAGAATTATACGTGAAATCTGTTTAAAACAATAAAACTTAACAGGCTCAGATGTTGCATCATCTATAATGCAGAACATGTTTCTCAGAGCATTTCCAGGGCAGATTTACAAATCCTAAAGAGTTGGCAGTTAATGGGAAGGTCCAAGATAACTTAAGTTATGCCTGATAAATTTGAATTTTCGAGAAGAAAAGTCAAATTGTATGGTGAAGTTAGGCATGTTAAAGAACGACGACCTCTTAAACAGCTTGTAAGTTTTAAGAGTCCCAACAGAAGTATTAACGGACTTCACATCACTTTTTAATGAACCTATCCCAGATTTTATTATTTAAAAAATATTCTTTTCAGTCCTGGCTAGTGTGGCTCAATTGATTGGAATGGTGTTCTATAAACCAAAATGTTGTGGGTTTGATTCTTGGTCAGGGCACATGCCTGGATTGCAGGTCTGGTCCTTGGTCAGGGCACATACGAGAGGGAACAGATTGGTGTTTCTCCCTTACATCATTATTTCTCACCCTCTCCCCTTCTTCCTCCCTTCCCTTCTCTATAAAATCAAGTATATCCTTGGGTGAGGATTTTAAAAAATTAGAAATCTTCTTTTCAACATGCTAACTTTTGGGTTACTCTGATAATGATTACTGTAATACAGTTGTTACCTACTGATTGTTTTATTGAGAATTTTTTAAAAAGATTTTATTTATTATTTGTTTTTAGAGAGAGGGCAAGAGAGAGAGGCAGAGAGGGAGAGAGACATCAATGTATGGTTGCCTTTCACCTGCCTCTAGCTACAGACCTGGCTGGAGACCTGGCTTGCAACCTGGTTATGTGCCCTGGCTGGGAATTGAACCAGTGACCTTTGGGTTTGTAGGCTGGTGCCTTATCCACTGTGCCACCTGCCAGGGCTATTGAGAAATGTTTTAGCTACACTATGGGCTAGTTTCAGTTGTGTACTAAGTTGTCACTCTCACCACTGTAAGTGGTATGTTTAAAACAGATCTTGTCTTCACATCCTGAAGTTAAATCTAGATTTGTCAGTGACAGTTCACTTCTTTGGGCCTCTGTTGCCCTTTGTGAAATAAGGGGGTTAAACAGTATCTCCAAGATGATTTTTTCATCTTAAGATTCTATGATTTATTTATAACATTTCTTTGAAATACTTGATTGAGTTTGGAATTGGAAACGAACATTTAAAAGTGTTCTGTTCGTATGTAAGTTGAGAAATATCTGTAGAAAGAGCTTTCCATACCTTTGGTTCTGAATAAATATGTATCAGTCAAATTTTTAAATATTTTCTTGGCAACTTAAATATTCTCTGGTACTTTAGTTATAAAAAAGAACTTGAATGCAAAGATGAACATGTCTTCTATAATTTAAACTCTGGATCAGTTATCAAAAGTACTTTAGATAATTTCATCTATCAATGCACATTAAATGCATCCGAGTTTTAATTTAAGTTTACCTCTTTTTTTTTAATTTTATTTTTTATTTTATTTTATTTTATTTTTAAAAATTTTATTGTTGTTGTATTACATCCATCCCCTTTTTGCTCCCCTCTGTCCCCCTCCCCACCCACCCATTCCCCCCAAAGTCAATCCCACCTGTTGTCCATGTCCATGGTTCCTTTATTCTAGGTTCTTGTCTAAGCTGCTCCCCTTCTTTGCCTCTGCCTCCCCCCTCCCCCCAACCCCATTCCCCCTGACCACTGAAGGCCTATTCCTTGTATTCATATACTTGGTTCTGTTTTGCTTGTTGTTAGTTTTGCTCATTATTGTCCCGTAATGGGTGAGATCATATGATATTTGTCCTTCACTGACTGGCTTATTTCA
>PVIW01008504.1:0-60633 GCA_004026585.1 Noctilio leporinus
ACCCTTTGCAACAACATGGATGGAACTGGAGAGTATTATGCTTAGTGAAATAAGCCAGTCAGTGAAGGACAAATATCATATGATCTCACCCATTACGGGACAATAATGAACAAAACTAACAACAAGCAAAACAGAACCAAGTATATGAATACAAGGAATAGGCCTTCAGTGGTCAGGGGGAAAGGGGTTGGGGGGAGGGAGGAGGGGGGAGGCAGAGGCAAGAAAGGGGAGCAGCTTAGACAAGAACCTAGTATAAAGAAACCATGGACATGGACAACAGGTGGGATAATATCAGTTCTTACAGAACTAGGTTAGGACCTAAATCCATTATGACTGGTGTCCTTATAAGAAGAAGGAAATTTGGACAAAAAGACACAAATACATAAGGGAGAAGGTCATATGAAGACAGAGGTAGAGGTTGGAATGATAAATCTACAAGCCAAGAAACACCAAAGAAGCTGATAATTACCAGAAGCTAAAGAGACAAAGAAGGATCCTCTGCTAACTCCTTCAGAAAGAATATGGCCCTGTCGACACGTTGATTTCAGATGAGTACACTCCAGAACTGTGAGAGAATAAATGTTCATGTCATAAGCTACCTAGTTTGTGGTGTTTTGTTATGACAGCCCTAGAAAACTAAAACGTGATCAATGTTACAACGTTAGCCATACCAAGGTCCACAGAGGGACATTAAGACTTGCCTGACCTTTGTCTGTGGACAGCTTTCTAGCCGCCTCTGGGTTAAGGCCTTGAGGTCCACCAAGCCATTGTTCTGCTCTGGGTGGTCCCCTGACCAACTCTGACCACTGTTTTGCTTTTCATTAGGCATGCACCACTGAAGGTGGGGGGATTGGCTTTGTATGTCTGTTGCCTTTGAGGACTGTGTTTTATTTTGGTTTCACATAAATATAGAAGCCCACTTGGAGAGAAGCCTGCCTTGGCAAGGAGGATTATTAGCAGTTCTGCCAACTTTGCATATCTCTCGAGTGAGTTATGAGTGGATGGGGACTGGGGACTGGGCCTTAGCTGCTGCTCCCCAAGTCCTGTGGTCCTCTCAGGAAAGTGACCCAGCAATTCCCCCAAACTGCCTTCCTTTTGCAGGAACAAAACAGCCCCTCGGCCAGGGCATGGGGAAAAAGAAGAGAGTATCACACACATCCCCTTCTGCTCCCTACCGCTCCCTACTGCTCCCAGAACACTTTGTCAACAGTAGTGGACTAGTTTCAAGCTGCTGAATTTTGTGCATAAGCACATTGTTGAGAAAAACTTAGGGCTACTGGTTTATGGCTTTAGAAAAGGCTCATGCCAGACACATGCTGGGAAATTTTACCAGGCAGCTGCAGAGACTTTACAGGTGAGAGCAGGGAGATCCCAGGCAAACTTCTGAGCCAGCAGAGTGGGTATGGCCCGCTGAGGCATAGGGTGTGGCCTGAGTTTTTAATGGAGTATGTTTTTCCCCTGAAATGGCCACTATACTTTCACTCTCCCAAGTGCCCAAACATTACTACTTCTGTGAGAAATACAAAGGGCTGGGAAAGATCAGCACTGTTTCTGCACTTCAGGCACAAACTTCTGGAACTGCAGTTAAAAAAGAACATAGGGGTCCCCAAAATGGGGTATGTGCACTCCAAGAATTAAGAAGGAAAATCCATTAGGTTCTAGGAAGGAAATAATAAACCTTCCAGTTATATATATTTTGTTCTTTAAAAAAATAAAGAACTTAATAGTTAACACAAGGATTGCAATAGTGAAGTGTGTTACACAACTTATCAATACCCATATATTAAATATAAGTCTCTTAAAATTAATTTTGGTTATGCACCTGATCAGGAAAATATATAGATTCCATCATTCTAGTCCAGAGAGTTTCAAAATATGTGCTTAGGGGTTAGAAAAGGAGAGGCTGTCTTAAGCAAAAGAAGAACCTATTTAATCCCCACTGGGCCTTATTAGGAAATCAAGCTCTGCTTCTCTACGCTCTGCACTCTGAACTTCTGTGTTATAATTTGTTTGATGAAAAAGTTCCACTAAAAAAAAAGGCTGAGAAAAATGACTATACTATTTTAGCTCTTTTATTTCCTAGATAGGAATACTAAGGCCCAGAGAGAGGGAAGGTGATTGCCCCAAGTCACACAAGTTATTAGGGCCAAGGCCAAGGCTAGGACTCCTTTTCCTGACTTAGTGTACTGTGTTCTTCAACTGAGTCATGCAGACTCAAGACCATGTACCTGCGTGGGTGACCCTAGATAACCAAACCAAGCCAGGAGAGGGAGCAGGTGAAGTAGGTCTTGGCCTCCTTCAACAATAATCTGGAATTCCACAATGAAGTTTTCTTTTGTTATTTATTTTTTAATGCTTTTTAAATTAATTTACTGGTGTTGGATTATAGTCGTCCCACTTTTTTCCCCATTGCTCTCCCCTGTCCCACCCACTCCATTCCCTCTCCTGCAGTCAATCCCCACATGTGGTCCATGTCCATGGGTCATTTATACTAGTTCAATTGACTAAACTTTTCCTCTTCTTTCCCACTCTTTCCCCCTTACCCATCCACTTTGGTCACTGTCAGTCTGCTCCTTGTTTCCATGCCTCTGATTCTATTTCCTTTGTTTGTTTGTCTGTTTTGTTTTGTTCATTATGTTCTTGTATTAAGTGAGATCATATGATATTTGTCTTTCACCACCTGGCTTATTTCACTAAGCATAACACTCTCCAATTCCATCCATGCTATCAAAAAAGGTAGGAGTTCCTTCTTTCTTTCTGCTGTGTAGTATTCCATTTTGTAAACGTACCATAGCTTTTTTTATCCATTTATCTCCTGACAGGCACTTAGGCTTTTTCCAGCACTTGGCTATTATAAATAGCACTGCTATTTACTTCTTAATTCCATGGAATTATCAAGAAAAAAAGAGAGAGGGCCCAAATAAATAAAATCAGAAACAAAAGAAGGGAAATTACAACTAATATCACAGAAATACAAAGGGTTATAAGAAATTACTATGAACAACTATATGACAAGAAAGTTGACAACCTGAGTGAAAGGGACAAACTTCTGGAAACATAGAACCTTCCAAAACTGAATCAAGAAGAAAGAGAAAGCCTGAATAGGCCAATAACAACTAGTGAAATTAAAGCAGTAATCAAAAATTACCAGCACACAAAAGCTCAGGACCTGAATTTTACCAAACATTTAGGGGAGAACTAATTCTTATCTTTCTTAATCTATTTCAAAAAATCCAAGAGGAGGGAAAACTCCCAAACTCTTTCTATGAGGTCAATATTATTCCAATCCCAAAACCAGGTCAATACACAACAAAGAAAGAAAACTATAGGCCAATATCACTGATGAACATAGATGCTAAAATCCTCGACAAAACATTGGCAAACCTAGTCCAGTAATGCAGAGATTAGATGCCATGGTCAAGTGAGATTCATCCCAGGGATGCCACAATGAAGTTTTGACCACTATGGCTTTTCAGACTTAACTCCTCTGTTTGCCCAGGGCACCTTCTAATAGTTGATGTCACCTGAGCATCTTTTCTCTCGATTGGGTGCTCAATTAATAGGCTATCTCACTTGATAACTGAGTCCCACTGGCTTTCTCCATCACTTCTCAGAAAAAGGTCCTTGTGTTCCTGGAGCTCTGGGAACTTCTCAGAGGCCATCCTCATTGATATGTTGATTTTAAACAAGAAATTCACCAATCTCTCTCTCTCTCTCTCTCTCTGATTTTAGGCCCCCGTTGGATCACACAAAATAATTTGTTTCCTTTTAAGATGCCAAATCTCATATGTTAATCTCTTCTTCCATTCCCTAGACTCACTCACTTGCCACCACCAGCCCACTGCTCTTGGGTGCTCCCAATTACTTAATGTTTCTAAAGAGTTTAATATGGGCAAGGCTCTTTGTGGGTTAAAATGGTAATATTTTACAGATTAAAAAAAATAGAAAGAAGACACAAAAGATGCAAAGTAATGCAGACCAATATGATACTACTACTGAGTGAGTACTATAAGAATTAGAATTCATTTTTCACATATAAACTCCTTAAAAGTAGAGAACATGTCTTAATCTATATACCTAATGTCTGGCTAATAACAGATGTTTATTAAATATGTTGAGCAAATGAATACTAGTTAATCAAGTAAATGAACAAATGAACTCTTAAACAAATGAACATATAAATGAGAAGAGAGGGTCTCATTCTGAGCACTCTTATAAACAGCATGCATAAAAAGACTTTGAAAAATGCCTAGAATTAGAAAAAAAGGGGAGATTGTGTTTCAGGTAGTGAAAAGGTACTGAGATAGATGGGTATGAAACTAGAACACCGCTCTGCTGGTACTGGGTGATCATAGATCTGACAATCAAATAGTAAGACCAGCTTGATAGGCTGAAATGTAAAACTAAGAAACATGTTAGATCCTGAAACCATGAATTGCTAATGATCACTAAGCAAGAGAAAGGTATAATGAAAGCAATATTTTAGAAGGGTGAGTTGAGGGTGATGTAAAAAGTCGATTAGAGAAGGGAGAAAAGGATGATGTGTCCCTCCATTAAAGCATTTCTCCCTGATCTTCAGTCTGCCTCTTGCCTAAGATCCAAGGCAAACTAATCAGCTTAACACTAACCCACAACCTTTGGACCAACTGATCCAAGGCAAACTAAGAAGAGCCACTACCAGTCCAAGGGCCATCTTCCTTTTCTCTATAGGTTTTCTGTGTGATTCAGTATGATACAGTATTTGATTTTCTTACTAAAACCAGCCAGTTCAACTTTTAAAAGAACTAAATTAGCCAAAAATGCTACATTTTTCAACTGACTTGCCTTCCAATCAAAGCAACTCTTGACTTTGGCTAATCCAAGCTTGGACAAACACATGGATACCCCCACCCTTCTTTATTTTTTCTACTTCCAGTTTCATTGTACAGCTTTGTTTCCACTTTAGATTGCTTTTCTCTATCACTGCTTATCTCCCTGTTTCTTCTCTTTTGCTCAGAAATGTGCCTTCTCCTTAGAAAAGAACTGTAATAGGCACATTGAGCAATAACAAGGCAGCATTCCTTAAACCAGCAGTCTCATATCCCCACTGGGAGTCCTTTGGATCTGTTAAAAAATCCTGGTCCAGGAACATGAATTATAGCCACTGCTTTCCCAAGGCCTCTGAGCAACTTCAATTGAACCCAAGAATCTTGAATATACCTCATTTCTTCCAAATTTTATGAAGGCACATATACCCACCAGTAGGAGCCTCTCCAGAGAAATTTATTTAACTTGGCCACTTTATCCCATCCATATCTTTCATCTATTTTTATTAATAATGATAAATATTTTCTTTTATTTGCATGATACCATGCTAATTCAGGAGACCTATGCCAATAGCATCATATAGTTTTGCAGCATTAATATTTTTTTCTATGTAGTATTTAGATATAAACTATAATACTTTATGCTGAGAGTGACATATATTTAAGAAATTACTTTTTGGATTTGGGAGGTCACCTAATGCAGGGACTATGAGACTTTGGGCATCTAGGAGGCAGGGGTCATGTCATATTTATCTTTGTAGTATGAGTACTTGGCATTAGTTATGGGCTCAATAAATGTCTAGTACATAAATGGATTAACTAATGAATAATCCCAAGATGCAGTTCACTTAACTCCAGTTCTTTGAACTATTTCTGGCCTTTTTAATTTTAATCAGATTACTCTAGGCAAGATCTGATGTCCATATCTTAATTCAAGTGCAACTTTTGTATTTGTTTTTGTTTTGAAGGTCTACACATTCTTCTTGTATGAATCCTTTGTACATCACAGACTCCCTTAAACTGCATGGCGGATTAAGGATAGCCACTAATTACTACCCTTTCCATTAGGAAGTGAGATCTATTTTCTCTCCACTTGTATCTGGGATAGTAATGACTATTTTGACCCATAGGCAGTAGCAGAAGTGACATAATACCAGTTGAGGCCTGGCCTTTAAAAGAACTGCCTTGGTCTCTAGGAGCCCAGAAGTAGCATTCTGACTACCACACTGGAAAGAGCAGAAGCACAGAGGAGCCCAGCCTTGTAACTGTCCTCATCAAGATGGTAGGAATGTGCATGAAGTCAACTTGTATCTTCTAGACAACATAACTACTGTGCTGTGAAAAGCCCACATAACTTGAGCCCCATGAATACAGTCTGGGACAACACCAGCTAAGTCCGGACAACAGCCAGCATTAGTGGGTAGCCACATGAGGGTGCCACGTTGGAAATGCAGGCCCACCCAGTACCTAATTGTAACTTCATGAGAGAGCCCAGGAAAGAACTCCCCAGCTGTGAGCCCAGTCTATACACAGAGCTGTGAACTATTGTGATAAATTATTGTTCTAAGTTACTAAGTTTTGAGGTAGTTTACTATCCAGCAGTAGATAATCAGAATGAACTGTTATGCAAATAAAGGTCGAAGTGGGGAGCAAAAATGTACACTGCCTTTTTCTCTGAAGTTTCTACAATGTCTCATTGAGGGCTGCGCCCTCCACTGAGAGAATATAGGATGTCTCACTTTACAGACAGAAGGGCCCAAAATAAATTGGACCTTCTCCTTATAGGGGCTATGAATAACTTCCTGTCAGCATGGATGGCATGTGTCTGCCACCTGCCTTTATGGGATAGATTGGGGACAGCTACTCAATCCATCCCCCTATATCCCAAAATAAATCCTGCCAGAAAACTTTGTATGTTTTTTTCTTCTTCTTCTTTTTTTATCTCAAGAAGAGGGGGTCTTGCAGCTACATTGACAATGTAGTCCAGCAGCTCATAAATCTTAATTAGAGCATTCTAACAGATGTTTCATCTCATCCTCCAAATGCAGTTGCAACCCTTTCTTCTTGTTTCTTCAACTTGTCTTCTGCCTATATTTTCCTAAATTTCGAAGACCGTTGTAAGAAATAGGTCTCATAAATGCCTGTTTTTCTTTCAGAGACATGAAGGGATGTATCACTTCATTCCTCTGTGGAATCTGGAATGTTGTTGTTCAAAGGTTCCCTGGGTTCCTGATCTGAACAATGCAAGATAAAACCACCTGCCTTGCTTACTTGAATGAGTTGATGAAAAGATCAACATGAGGGTAACTATATAGCAGTATTGCACAGGCTCTAAAGCCTACAATAAATTCACAGCATCTTGTATTAAATGGCTGTTGTTTTAAGAAATCTCACAAAGAAAATTAGCTATTGCCTAGGGCTGGGTTTTTGAAGAACTGAGGAATGATGGCTATGGGGTTCAGGGTTATTGAGGGTAATGAAAAGATCCTAGAATTGTGATGATGCATAACTCTCTGTGAATACATTAAAACCACTGAATTATGCACTCAAAATAGAAAAAAATGTTATGCTACATATACATGTATTCTATCTTTATCTTAAAATATTTTATTCATTATTTTTAGAGAGGGGGAAAGGGGAGAGAAAGAAAGGGAGAGAAACATCATTGTATGTATGGTTGATTTTCACCTGCCTCCAGCTGGTGACCTGGCTGGAGACCTGGCTTGCAACCTGAGTATGTGCCCTGGCTGGGAATCAAACCAATGACCTTTGGGTTCATAGGCCCGTGTTCAATCCACTGGGCCACATCAGCCAGGGCTGTATTCTATCTTAGTAAGATTGTTTAAAAAGAAAGAAATCTCAGACTTCATCTCTTTTCTGGATTTACACTAGTCTTTTATTCTTGGAGCCTTCTGTCATTTGTCATTCCCTGAGCCCCATCAACAATGGACCTTGTCAACTACCTCTAACACTTGGACCATTTTAGAATTTGGTTCTCTTTGTGAGGAAGCTTGTCCCCTACCAAGAACAGAAAACAAGAGAAAAAATTGACTAATGTTATGTGAACAACAAACAGACATAAGACAAAATGAGGGGTTTAGAGTCTGAGACATGACATTCTGAAGTGCATTATAGTCTCTAAAACAGCAATTTTCAACCAGTGTGCCACATAAAAATTTAAAGCATACAATACGAGACTATTTAATTAAAGGCATTAACCTCTTTTCCTTTAAATTGTCAATTTTAAAAAATGACAACAACTAACACAATAATAGCCCTCTGGTGTGAATGCCCTGTCTTGAACCATATATAGCTCATATAATTGAGTTGTATCTTATTGTTCATGTCATGTAATAAGGTTGCATCTGATTGGTTAATTCCTGGTACCAGAAATCCTTATAGACAAGTATAGACATCTGATTTTTGAAAAAGTCACTTCAGACCAAAAAAGGTAGGTAATTACTATTATTTTTGTAAATCAATCCAAAGTGTACTATTTTTTTGTCAGATCAGAACAATTATATTTTGTGTGTGTGCCACAGAATTTTAGTAATTAGTCTATGTGTGTTGTGAGATGAAAGGATTGAAAACCCTGGTCTAAAAAAACTGCTGAAATGGGACCTATAAAGACGTTTAATTGGTGAAGGCTTGTAGATCTTACATGTGGGTTACAGGGCTTGGAGATGAGAGGCCATAAGTTCATTTTTGTCTCTACTTTCCTTCTATCCTCTCTATTCTGCCTCTCTTCCATCTTCAGATGATGCAGGAGAAGGAGGAGAAAGAGGATTGGGTACATAGCTCACAGCTTTCCTCAGTTTTCCATGCCAGCATCCCCATGACTCTCTTATTCCATAGAGAACCTTCTCAGGGCCTGCCATGAGAAACGTGTGAGAGGGAGGAAGCTTAGAAGGCAGCAAAGCCTCTGGGAATTAACAGAGTCCTTTGGTCACTAACAAATTCTTGCCAAAAAGCTGCCCCTCTCCAGGCCTCTGCTTAGCACTTTCCAAGACCCTGACAAAGATGAAGCACCCCTCAGGGAGGCCCTTCAGAAGCACCCCATGTCTGAAACTCAAGCTGACATGTCCCTTTAGGGAGCCTGAGCCTTTCTCAGAACTCCATCTGAGCTAGGACAGGCATTCCACAAACTATTAAAATAAAAATGAATCCCACTCCGATGGAACATGGGAGGCAGCTCTACAATTTGTGCTGGCTCATAACAGCCAACACCCTGACCCTCAGCCCCTCACCAGCATCCCCATTTTTCCCCCAACTGCCACTGTCAGCTCCCATCCAGACCCTCGTCCTGCCAGCACAAAATCAACTGAACAGTTTTGGGACAGCTGGAATAATCATCATCTTTCACTCAATGTCTCCAATTCTTGTGGGGCCTGCCCTGTGCCCTCTCCCTCCCACCCTCCTGTGGCCTCTCACTCAATTCATTCTTCTCCTGGCACCAACAGCTATTTTCCACCACCCTGCCTGGCCTATGTCCAACCCACCTCCCCAAGGGGTTTTCACTCCCCACTTCATCTGTCTCCTTCATGCTCCTCCTGGTGGAACTGGATCTTCCAGCTCTATTTCTGGATTCTTTCCACTGCCCTCCTTTAGAGAGGTGGGTTGCTTCTCAACCTACCTTACATCTCGTTGGCCTCTAATCAGCAGCTCTCAAATCCACCAATGGCAGGTGTAGAGCTATAGGCTGCAACTGGTCTCTTTTTTCCCTAATGGATTCTTCCTTCTCTTCTTCCTCGGCCCTGTCATGGAAATAGAGAGCTTTGATGACTAAGGGCTGTATTACTACCTTGAGGGCCTAGAATAGATCCCCAGGTCCTCTCTGTGATGCTACCATCACTAGAAAGAAGAGAGGAGTAATTAATTCCTCTTGTCACTGGAGAGAATCCTGTTTCCATAGCCTTCTCATCTGTTTTTTGTCTAATTTTCCATTCCCACCTTCTTCCTTGGCTTGTATACAGATAGGACATGCATCTAACTTCTACTATTACACTTAACATCCATCCATATTACTTGGCTCTACAGATTCTCATAGGTACTAGCCACTTCTGGCTACTGACGTGTTTCTATATTTGAGGCAGAGCTCTCTTTTTTCAGACCTGAAATGCCAGGTCTTCCATGTGAGCCCTCTGTATTCAGCTAGTGTCTCTTCTCCTACCATATTCTTTTTGAGAAGACTGCACATACTGGGCCTTCAATTTCCAAAAGTCTCACTTCTAATAATCATGAAAATCATTTCTCAACATCTCATATAGAAATATAAGACATTTATGCCTTCCAAAATTGACTTTCATTGTCTCCCTCTGCACTTTTAAAAATTATTAGCCCACTTTTACAACTATATATATATATATATATATATATATATATATATATATATCGATGTCACACAAAGTCCAGCCATTGTTAACATAACAAGAATGGTTTGTGTGACATTGATATAACCTGGCAGACTAGAATGTGCATGTGTGAACAATGATAACTTCACTGTACTAGTCAGTGATGGTGGGAGACGATGCTAGGTGAGCATATGTGTGGTTATCACATTCAAAATGACTGAGCAAGTAGAGCAACAAATCTGCAACAAATTTTGCTTAAAGCTTC
Organism: Noctilio leporinus; assembly: GCA_004026585.1. NCBI lineage: Eukaryota > Metazoa > Chordata > Mammalia > Chiroptera > Noctilionidae > Noctilio > Noctilio leporinus. The sequence continues at coordinate 10,422 of PVIW01008504.1, forward strand.
AATAGTCCTCCACAGAAACTATTTGGATGATTCAGAAAGCCAAAGTGAAGGGCAACTGGTGATTGGCAGCTTTATCATAACAATGCACTCACTCAGGCAGAAATTTTTGGTGAAACATCAAATCACCTAGATGACTCAGCTCCTCTACCACCCAGATGTGGTACCCTGAGACTTCTGGCTTTTCTTAAAACTAAAATCATCTTTGAAAGGGAAAAGACTTTAGACCATCAATAAGATTCAGGGAAATATAGTGAGGCAGCAGATGGCAATTGGGAGAGCTGTGTGAAGTCCTAAGGTGCCTACTTTGAAGGGGACTGAGGTATCACTGTCCTGTGTACAATGTTTCTTGTATCTTGTTTCTTCTTCAGTAAATGTCTCTACTTTTTATATGAAATGGTTGGATACTTTCTGGGCAGACCACACACAAACACACACACACACACACACACTTTTTTTTTTTTTTTTAGGTATTATAAATATCTCAAAATATGTGTGTGTATGTATAAACATCAATATATCCATGAGCCATGACTTTTCATGACTTGGCATTTCTATCAAATGAGTGTTCTCCTAACATAATTTTGTTCATTTTTAATTTCAGAGGTCTTTGTTTGTTTGCTTATGAACAACACACCAGATAAGCAGTTGAATAATAAATTGCAGTTGTGAACAACAAAGCTTGAGAACAGGAAGTCTTTGACATTGTAAAAGAGAAAAACAAAGAAATTTAAATGATAAATGCTGAAGTGAGGTAAAGACTTAATTTTGAAAATCTATAATTGAGCTTTGAAACATCTTAACTTGTGGAAAGAGTTCCCATTTTTAATTTAATAAATGTATACCCTTATACAGTTTGAAACATCACTGAGGTGTATAATTTTCTTAATTTCATTTTATTATATTTTTTCCATTATCATTTATCCATGCTATACCTTCTTCCATCTCCACCCACGCAGCTTTCCCTCCCCCTGAAATTACCACATTGTCCATGTCCATACATGCTTTCTTTTTTTCTTTTTTGCTCAATCCCTTCATACCCCCAATCAACCCAGAAGAGAAGGACAATGTTTTTCTCATAAAAACATTTGTTTAGCCCCTGGCTGGTGGCACAGTGGATAAGGTGCCAACCTGCAGACCCAAGGGTTGCTTGTTCAATTCCCCAGCCAAGGCACATAATGACGTTGCAGGCCAGGTCTCCAGCCAGGTCTGTGGCTGGAAGCAGGTGAAAGGCAGCCATACATTGATGTTTCTCCCTCTTTGCCTCTCTCTCTTCCCCTCTCTCTAAAAATAATAAATATTTTTTAAAAAAACATTTGTTTAAAACAACACATCTGATCAAGAGTTTAAAGATACTAACTGTAAAATATTTGCTTTGAAACATATATACATTTCACTAGGAAAATGATTACAACTGGGAATGCCATACATTAGCATAATTTAACCAGGTACTAAAGAGAATATTTTCTCAATTAAAACTATTATGCCTACATAAAAGAGTCAGCTGAAGGTATCCTCAACTTCAAATGTCTTAATTACAAAACATAATATTGAAGAAAGTTGTAAAGTTTAATTCTAAAAAATAAAAAACAAAGCTGACTTCACCAAGCACAGATCCAGGAAGTAAAAAGTGCACCTCTACACCACAAAAGATCACACCACTAAGACAGTAAGTCAAAGAAGACCAATCCAAGAAGCAGAAACAAACAAGAGCCACCTGAAATGGGAAGACAAAGAAATAAAACCTCAGCAAGTGGAAAGGAGGAATCCCCAGGAAGAGTGCAAAATGAAATAGAGGCAAGCACCCTATCAGACATGAAATTCAAAATAATGATGATAGAGAAGCTCAATGAGCTCAGCAAGTTCAAAGAAAACTACAAAGAACTCCAGGAGAACTACAAAGAACTCCAGGGAAGCTACAAGGAACTTACTGAGAACTACACAAGCATAAAAAGAACATAGGCACCAGCAATAAGAGCCAGGAGGAAACGAAGAATACCATTTCTAAATTGAAGAACACGGTAGAAGGAATCAAAAGCAGGCTAGAGAAAGCAGAGGATCGGATCTTCAAGCTGGAGGTCAATGTAGAAAAAATTTCCCAGGCAGTGCAACAAAATGAAAAACGACTGAAAAAGAATGAAGAGGTTTTAAGAGAGCTGTAGGACAACATGAAATGTAATAACATCCATATCATAGGGATACCAGAAGGAGAAGAGGAGGAGCAAGGGATAGAAAACTTATTTGAAAAAGTAATGACAGAAAACTCTACCTTGAGGAGAGAAAATGTCAGGCAAACTCAGGAAGCAAAGAGGGTCCCAAGGAAGATGAACCCAAACAGGCCCACTCCAAGACACATCATAATGAAAATGGCAAATTTCAAAGACAAGGATAGAATCCTAAAAGCAGCAAGAGAGAAACAGCTAATAACATAAAAAGGGACTCCCATAAGGTTATCAGCTGATTTCTTAACAGAAACACAGCAAGCCATAAGGGAATGGCAAAAAAATATTTCAAGCAATGAAAAACAAAGGCCTGCAACCAAGAATACTCTCTACCCAGCAATGCTATCATTCAAAATGGAAGGTGCAATATAGAGCTTCCCAGACAAAAGAAGTCTAAAAGAATACATCTCCACCAAACCAACATTGCAAGAGATGCTAAAGAATCTGCTTTAAGAAGATGAAGAAACAGAGACAGATAGGAACTCAGGTACAAAGGTAAATGGATTATACACCAATCAAAAAGCATAGGGCAGCCGAATGGATAAGAACCAACTTTAACTTATGAATGCTTTAAAGTGATCTTGTTATAAATGGATTTTACTAAATAAGGTAGAATTTTTGTATCTTACTTGTATCTGCATTACTGCAGATTAAGTTTTCTTAGATTGGGATCATTTCACAATATAGGAAAATCATGTTACTTGCAATAACTCAGAAAAATCAAATGCAGTTAAGGAAAAAGAAAAAAGTAAGAAAATGTGAATGTGTATTACATAGAAGACATGCTATCTTTCTTATTCGCTGTTATAAAATACATGCTTATTTGTGGGTGTGTAATATATAGATTTTGTTAGCAATTTACATTTTAAATTGCAACCAACTGGTCATGGGTGTGTTGTGAAATCAGTCAATCTTTAGGTTAGAAAAGATGCTGAGAATGAAGACCAATTTGGATGGAAATTGCAAACTACTAAACTATATGATTCATGTACATAGGCAATATATGTTCTCATATTAGCATGTAAAAGATGAGATTCCTTTCAACTACATTATGGAAACATACATTTCCAGTTATGAAGGCCCCCAAACTAGGGATGCTTGGGAAAAGGAATGAATGCTATAGTAACATTATTATTGAAATGTGAACATACCTAATCTCTACCTCAACAGACTCTTAAATAGTTCAGGGGTTAGTTTAGGACCACATAGGAAGTCAACCACAAGTACAAAAAATAGCTAGAATACTATTCTACAAAATTATTTAAATCCTAGGGATCCTTATTTTTTACCTCAGCTTAGTAGACAAAATAATTTCTACTCTGGGGACTGGCTGAGGGCTGCAAGTGCCATTATTTCTGAAGGCTTCAACTTGTAAAACACATGTAGAGGAAAAAACAGAGGGTATTGAAAGAAGTAAGACCTGTGCACAGCCTAAATAAATAAATAAATCTACTATTTAATATGGAAAACCCCAAAAAGAACAAGTTGTAGTTCCAGTAGCTTAAAATAAAGTTGAGTTGTATTATTGGAGGGGGGAGGATCTGACTCAAAAACCAAATTCACTTTTTAATATGGGTTTGGCACCATCTCTAGGACAACTTTCACAAAAGTGAGTTCTGCAATACACCACTTCTGTGATATATTTCACAAAAATAGCATTCCAGAATAAAATAAGTATTAAAGAAGAAAAACTTGCTTAACCTTGCTACAATATATCTAAAACGCTATCATTTAACATGTAATAATTATGTAAGCTATTGGCATATTTTAAATTATTTGCATTAATTCTTTGAAATCCAGTATGTACTTTAAATATGTGTAAAAATATGTATGGATGTAAATGTTTTTTGCATGTGTTTGGTAAATTGTTTGGACATGAAAGGGAAGAAAAAAAAGTACACATTGATAGTTACAGAATAGACAGGGGGATGTTAAGAACAACAAAGGAAATAGAGAAGCCAAAGAACTTATATGCATGACTCATGGACATGAACTAAGGGGGGCATTGCTGGAGGGAATGGGGTACTGGGAGCAAAGGGGGGAAAGTTGGGACAACAGTAATAGCAAAATAAATAAATAATAAAACACAAAACAATGTAAAAAAGAAAAAATCATTTTTAAAAATACCAGAGGTCCTGGCTGGCGACTTAGTGGATAGGCACCGGCCTGTGAACCCAAAGGTCGCTGGTTCAATTCCCAGTCAGGGCACTTAACCAGGATGCAAGCCAGGTCTCCAGCCAGGTCTGTAGCTGGAGGCAGGTGAAAGGTGACTGTACATTAGTGTTTCTCTCCCTCTCTGCCTCTCTCCTTTCCCCTCTCCCTGGAAATAATAAATAAAGTCTTTTTTTAAATAAATAAATAAAAGTACCAGAGACATAGTAATAAAGAAAATATAATACATAATTATGTATTGAGATTAATTATGATTCTGTTTATTTAATCTTTAGTAATAATCAAGTAATCAATTCAAATAAGCTTTTACAATTTTGTTTTAATGAATATATATGAATATACTCTTATTTTGTTTTTTTTTTTTTGCAGGGGGGAGAAGTTTACTTGTGAAAGCAGTTTTTGAATAGAATTATTTTATAAATCCATCAATATTATAAAAACTTTTGTAACCCTCTGACTCTCAAGGCCGACAATAAATTATATGGCAACCTTCAGTATAGAGAAAACAAATGAGAGTGTAGTCAGTCACCTAAGCCTTTACTACATCTAAGCACAAAATAATGAGGAGAAAAAGTGGCTACAGAAACTTGGAGGGAGAATTATGTAGACTTGGTCTCTAGGAAGGATGGTGAATTTGAGAGACATCAGCTGCTGGTAATTTCATGAGGGAGGAGACAGAAGACACAACCCTCTTCCCTCTCTCTGGTACTAGGTTGGGGATTCCCACTGGCTGAACCCAGCCAGAAGAAGAGGTTGAGGAATCCATTGACATGGTCTAAATAGACCATCTGCTCAGGGCAGAAAGCAGAGGAGAAGAGATGGGAACATGGACCTGGAGGGCCAAACAAAAGAAATCTGGCAACTCCTTAAATGGTTTATTTTCCCAAGGATTGTTTTTAAACTATTTTTAAATGACTCTTTGGTTCAGATTAAGTCTTACATAGAAGCCTGGTATGTAAAAAAAAAAAAAAAAAAAGTACCCACTGGGAGACCTGGAACCCCCACCCCAGAGGACTCCCCTGATAATTGCTTAAAAACCACTCTCATGCTGCATGAGTTTAAATGTCTACTTGGTCCAGTGATGAATGTGTCATATTCCACTAAAACAATTGTTGGACATAAATTTAATTTTTTTTCTTATTATAAGCAGTATTGCAAACATCCTCACAGCTAAACTATGGAATGAAACATTAATTGTTTTCTTAGAAAGATTACTAAAAGTAGAATAACCAGCTCAAAGGGTAGGAACATTTTTGCTTCTTGATTTGTGTTGCCTCATTATCCTTCCAAAATAAAGTACCTTTTAACACTACAATTTACAGAGCTTATAAGTCCCAGCTTCCCTACATTCTGGCCAACACTGGGCATCTTTTTAGAAACTAGTTTTGTCATTTTATTAGATGCAGAAAAGTTAGTCCACAGAGAAAAATAAATCATGGTTATTTCTATTGCCATTCAAATTGACCTTTCTTCTCTCTGTATTTTATCGGTCATGGCATTTTCTTCATTAATTACATATGTTTCTCTCTGTCACTGAGTTGTAAGAGTTCTTTATATAAAGTCTATTTGCAACAAATATTTGTGTGTGTTTATGCTATTTTGAGGCACATGAAAGTCTTCAATGCTTAAGGAATCACCTCTTTTAACATTTTCCTTGTGGACTTCCCTTGATGTCATGCTGAGAAAGCCTTTCTATACAACAGCATAAACTATTCTTAAATGAGCCACTCTGACAAATACCATATGATCTCACCTCTAAGTGGAACCTAGTGAACAAAATAAACAAGCAAAATAGAGCCAGAGGCATAGAAACAAGGAACAAACTGACAGTGACCAGGGGAGAGGGGGCAGAGGAAGAAGGGAGAAGGAAGAAGAAGGGTCTAGTCAAGGAACTAGTATTAAATGAACCATGGACATGGTCAACAAGGTGGGGATTGACCTTGGGAGAGGGGGACACGGCAGTGGAGAGCAACAGGGGGAAATTAGGACAAGTATAACAGAACCACAATTTTCAAAAAAAGAAACTTTTAAAAATATGAACCACTCCAATTTTACTGATAACTAGACTTGAGAAGCAGAAAGGAAATAGAAAAACTCCTTCAAAACAAAAGAGCTGGGGAAGAGAACTCTCAATGCAACCAGAAGTTGTGGGCGATCTTTAGACAGAACTCACTGTCAGCGTAAAGGCCAGAACTTGCAACCTGAATGAATAAAATAATCTCTTCCTAATGTCCTATATGAACTAATTTAGAGCATAGGGTGATGGGAGGGGACAGCATACAGTGGCTTCCAGAAGGTACAGCTCCTTAAGGCAGCAGGGCTCTGGCCTGAGACCTGCAAGCCTGTCACCCCAGAAGGCCCTTCAGTCTCTCCCAGAAAGTAAGTGGACCCCTTGTAAAATGCAAGGGTCCCAGCAACATTAATATCTTGGTTAAAGGCATGCTTACTTGAAATGTAACTTTTTGACTAAAAGGGAAAAATCTGAAAGCCCAGGGAAAAAGTTAGGTTGGGTAGGGGCCTCTCTGAAGGAAAGGAGGGGAGTCTTCCCACCCCCAACCCCACCTGGCAAGCCTCTGCCCTCAAGGGACCTCTCCTTCCTGGCCAGCTGGTGTTTTCCCGTCTGCCTGAGGCCTGGCCCCTGGCCACAGACACAGCCCTGAGTGCTGCCTCTCTTGGAAGCATCTCTGCAGATGCTATTCTGATAACACCCTAATCCTTCCCCCGCCTCCTCCCCCTTACCCTCTCCACCTCTAACCAAGGCTTTGGTGTATTTGTGTGCCTGTGCATTTGGGGAAGGGGGTGGGATAGAGGACAGAGTAGCTTAATAACCAGCAAACACAGGCTCCAGTTTCATAGGGTGGATTAATGCGGTGAAATGGCTGCCTGGTCCCAGTGACTGGAGCCAGGTTAAGGCTGAAGAGAGAGGTTCCCTTCTCTGGCCTCTGGAAACATAACACGAGAAGGAGGGTTGGATGGAGTACTGCTGTTAATGCACCGAAATTATTTCTCTAGCTATAACCAGAGATTTCATTTTCCTTCCCCTTCTTTTCCTCACCCAACACAGAGTTGCCATATAAATTATAGCATCAAGTCAAAATTTGGATTGCAGATAAACAATAGTGCATGGAACATACTTATATCCAATATATATACATACATATATATGTGTGTGTGTGTGTGTGTGTGTGTGTGTGTGTGTGTGTGTATGGTTTACCTTTGAACACATGGGTTTGAATCATGTAGGTTCATTCATGTACCAGTTTTTTTCAATAAATATGGTTAGTCCCCATGTTCATGGGTTTTGTATTCATGAATGCAAAGGGCCAACTGAATGCATTGTTATAAACTATCTTATATAAGAGACTTGAGCATCCACAGATTTTGGTATCTGTTGTTGGGGAAGGAGTTCTGGAACCTATCTTCTGTGAATACCAAGGACTAATTATATTCGATTATATAGATCTAATAAATTAGATTACACACATATATATATATATATATATGTAATATATATATATACACACACACACACACGCACAAAATTTGTGTGTGTATATGTATGTGTGTGTGTGTGTATAATTTGTTGTTTATTTGAAATTCAAATTCAAGTCACAGTACCATATTTTCAGTTGCCAAATCTGCAATCTTGTGGCCACCTCCCATTTTATATACACTTCTCTTCTCTGGCAGGTACCATGGAAGAAGACATGCTCTTTCAGTTCCATTTTCTTTCCAAAGGTTTTAACAATAGCCTTACCTATAGCAGTTCACTTTTATTGAGCACTTACTAACCACTGTCTTATGGGCTTTAAAAGTGTTGATTCACTTCTACTCACAATAACCCTATAAGAAATGAGCTTTCATCCTTATCCATGTTTTACTAATGAGAAAAATAAGGCAAATAACAATAATGAGGTTATGACCACTGCTACTGAATGATGGAGTCAGGGTGGTCACGGAGGCAGCTCACACACCTAATCACTAAAGGTAATCCTAGCTACCAAAAGTCCCACATGAACCCAAGCCCTTTCCTACCTTTCTGGCTCATCAAGTCCTGATGGCTCCAGCCTGGGTCCTCTCCACCCCATTTCTTCCTCTGCTAATCAGGATTTGAGTTCAGAAAACTCCCATCTATAGAGAAGGAATAGCATCAAAGTTGGCAGCTGCTAGCAACAAAAGAAAGTCTTGCTGACTACCCCTACAGCCACCCCCTGAGAAATTCTACTCATTCACTCACTCCTGGGCTTTTAAAAGCCCAGCTATAGGGGCTTCTTGTAGGAGGAAAATCCAAAATGTAAATAATAAGACAGATCCCTCAATTTTTGCTTTCTGGAGGAGCTGCCCTTGCTAAGGTGGTGATGGTTTCCTTACTCCTTACCTCAAGGCTAAGGGGAAAGGTGGGGTGAGTGATATATAAGGTTCCCACCCTCTGCAGGGACCACCAGACTGAGGCCAGAAATACCCATTGAAGCTAACAATGTAATGAGAGTGGGCGTATACCCAGCTGTTCAATGCACCAACACTCAGTATAGCACCAGCTTAACAACACCAATGAGACTATCACAAAACACCTTTGACCTTCAGTCTCTTCACCTGCAAAATGGGACTGTACCAAGCTGATAGAGCCATGGTGAAGATTAAATGAGATAGTGGGAAGCACCAGCATAGTGCAGGGCACAGAGGAACTAAGTTCTGAAACTCCTTGGTATTTAATAACAATAAATTTTTGGTTGGATTCTTTTTCTAACTGTCATTAGAGTTATGAATAAATCCATCTAGAATTGTTCATGCTGAAGCAAAAGTAATTATTTGCCCCCCAAAATAAATGTCATTTATTTTTGACAAAAATATTTATTTGACAAAAATAAATGTCAAATTTTTAATTAATCATGACTGATATTTTTAATATTTTTTCAACAAATATTTCAAAAGATATATTGGAGCAGTGGGAAAATATGCATGGGCACCATGCTTCTTTGCTTGCTTCTTATCAACTACTGGAGACTCCAACGGAAGGCGAATTTGAGTCCACCAGAGCAGATTCCTTGAAACTAATGGGGAATACTGCAGAAAATCATTTGTTGTGAATAATTCTTTACCACTAATCACAACACAATTAAGTTCACAATTTTAGTGGTTTTAGTATACTGAGTAATAATGCCTCCTTCCACCAAGATGATTGTGTCCTAATCCTAATTCCTGGAACCTGTGATTATTTTGTTTTATATGGCAAATGGGATTTTGAATGTGTGATTAAGTTAAGAATTTCAGATTGAGAGATTATTCTGAATTGTTTAGGTGAGCCCAATAGAACACAAGTGTATTTATAAGAGAGGGATAGGATGATTAGAATCAGAAAATGATGTGGTTATAGAAATAAGGAGAGAGAGTGAGAGAAAGAGAGATTATGTTGTCAACTTTGAAGATGGGTGATGATGTCATGAGCCAAAATGAGTAGAAGCTACAAAAGCAAGCAAACAGATTCTTCCTTGGAGCCTTCAGAAGGACTATAGCCCTGTGGACATCTTAACCTTAGGACTTCAGAACTATGACTCCAGAACTATGAGAGAACACACATGTGCTGTTTTAAGCCATTACGTTTGGAGTAGTTTCTTACTTTAACTCTAAAAAATTAATACAGTTATAAAAGGGAGCATAGGAAAATGTAATGTTATTGAATTTTATTAAAAGGATGATATCAAAATATGAGCTAGAAGAAATGGAAAGGGAAAATATTATAATAACATGCATTAACACTTGGTATTATTTTTAAACATCTTACTAGCATAGCAGGGTAAGTACACGTCAATGTGCTTCGTAAATACCAAGGATGATGCATTACCCTCAAGAAATATAAGTTGAAATGTAGTTTCTTATAATATACTTAAGCCCACAGATGCCAAGCTCAGCTAGAACAGCAGAGACAGTAGACCTGTGGTCTCACCCAATTTGGCTCAGTTGGAAAGCTGATGCGCAGACATGGCATGTTAGTTCACATACCCAGGGATCTGTCTGTGTCAGCAGCAAGAAACACATGCTCCAAAGAGTTTATCCTCCTTCCCTCCTGCATGGAAAGGAGAAAGGAAATCGTGTGATGGACTGTGATGGCAAATACCTTCAGGGAGTTAGCAAGGGGCCAGTAGAACAGGTTGTAAGATAAACCACAGGGCTCCCCTTGTCAGCCTTTCAGGCTACTTTTGCTGCCTAATAACTTGGGGCATCATTCTTGCAGGCTTCACCCTATGTACATGACCTCCAACGTTTCCTGGCTTCCACTTAAGTCCCCACAGTCATCATGAGTACCACAAAAGACTTCTCATGCAAGATAAAGAGATTCACAGGGACGTAAACTGTGCCCATGTCTCAGCCACAGGTACACAGAATGTTTCAGCATAGGAGATGCGTCTTTTGAGAAATCACCCTGTATCCTAATCCCCTCTACATACTCCCCACATTCTAAACATTTCTGAATTTATGCCTGGACCATCTAGAAATCTGTCACCATTCCCTGCTTCCTTCTGCTTTTACCTGTAGTCCAAAGCAAATCATTCTCAACTCCTCTGACCATTTCAATCTACAGATTCATTTTGGTCACTTCCCTTCTCTCAAACCCTTAGTACCCGCTTCACTCTGAAAAACAATGGAACTCTAGGCCTACATCTCTGAGACCAGGACACTCCTGGAGCCATCTTAGTCTCCTCACCAGAGTGCCACCCCCATCTTTACCATTAACTTGTCTTCCTCTTAGCTAGCATGCTCCTACTGTCCCTTCAAATGTTACTCAATGTTCTCTCCTCCTCACAGTGCCCCCACATAGGATCACTCTGTCTTTGAGCTAATGGTCCAACCCAAAGTCCTGCTTACTGCTGGCCATGCCCAAGAAAGTCACATGACTGCCATGTGCCCTGGGCAGAGAGATGGAGCCTTACAGGGTGACTGGAAGGGAACTCCAAATCCACCAATACAGCTATCCCCTCTGGTTAACTGGTCCAGCATTTTCATTTGTTATGTTTATTTTTACCAGCAGCCCTCCATACTAAGCCTCAGCAATTCATATAATAATATATAAGCTAATGAATGCAAATCTGGTCACTGAGGGAGATCCCATTCCTATAGGCTTATGTACTGCAGAGAAGTATTCCAGTAACAGTCATTCGTTCTTATTTCCATTTATTCAGCAAACATATAGTATTGAGGTCTTACATTGTCAGCACCTGACTGCATGAGCCCATCACACTAACCCCTCAGCGGCCTAGCCCATCCATGACCCAGCAAGAGATGCCTAGCATAAGGTGCAGAGTGTCTTTTCAGGGGACAGCTGATGGAGATAGGAGAGATGAAGTCAGAGAAAGCAGAAAGAAAGGAGTACAACAAGTAGGGCAAGAATAGAAAGGGGAAAGAAAAATTGATGGACGGCAACAGAGGGTTCTTGTAAGAAAAAAATCTCCCTCATCAGCCCTCATTCCTTAGAGACTTTCCATTTAGTCAAAACAGAAATTTGGTTTCAAGGGAGTGCAGGAAACTTGTGGTTGTCAAAGAAAAAAAAAAAAAAAAAGTAACTTTCCCATCACTCTCTCTCTCTTCTTTCTTTCTCTCCCACCACTGCTGGATTAAATTTCATTCCAAGTGCTTCTCAGTATGAACCAGGCTGATGGCCCCTATGAATATTGGCTGCTTTCAAAGGAAACTCTCTGCCTGTGTGAAGCCATTAACATCAAGGACCAAGGTCATGCTCCTTGCACCCAAGGGAGGCTTTGGTGCTTTGCACACACCTGGCTGAGAGCACAGCTTTGCAGACTGAGCCACGATGGTCCTGAGTGTCCTGCTGTGGGTTGTCCATCACACCCAGTGGAGAGCAGACATGGGAGCATGCAGCAGGAGGGTTCTGGGTTGGACGAGGGGACACAGCTCAAGCCAAAATAGTTACAGGATCCTGGAGCCTTCTTGTTTGGAGAGGGGCAAAGTAAGAGGATGGCATACTTTTTGGAGTCATTCACACTCGCAATTGGGTCTTGGCTCTGCAAATGGTGTGTTCCCTCTATGTTCTCAATATCTTTAATCATGCAATGGAGATAAATGAAAAGGATTCTTGATAGCAGTAATGCTGGTTAAATACAGTAGATTGTATTTATCCTCAAAACCTCACTAAAATGAGAGTAAAGGAGAGAAGGCATGGAAGAAGCAACCACAGAAGGTGAAAGGCATCAAGAACATGGTCATAGATGGAAAACCAATGAAGGAGGAAAATCAAGCTCAGCACAAGGGGCATGTCATGGCCCCCAGGAAATCAGAATAGCTCTGAAATGAATACCAGGTACTGTGGAAGGCAAAATGAGGCACAGAGCTGAAAACTCAGCAATTGCTTGGAAGTCCCTAAGAAGTGAACAAAGCCCAGGTCCCCACCCCAACCCGCCCCGCACAGCAAGATAACTACCTCTCCAAAGAGGGTGAGGCTGAGGTATAGATATTGAGTAGAATTCTCTCATGCCTCACCCCCAGCTCCCACCAATCCCTTTCTCCACACAGCTCTGGATTACTGGAAGCTTGGCATTGTCTTCCCAGGTAAGACGTTGGAGAATTCCCCAGAAAACTAAATGGACCCATAGAAAAGGCCTGCAGATGTTGGGGGTTTCCCCCAATTAAAACTCCACCTTATGGCCATAATCACCCCAGACTCCAGTACCCAGTGAAGTCAAGCCCAACAATCAAAAATCTCTGAGCAAAACACAAATCCAGCCAGTTTCTTTTACATTGTATAGTGTACATAAAAAAGAGCATATATAATGTCCATATATGTGATTAAAATAAACATATTAAAAACACTTATACATCTCATCCACCTTAGGAAATAGAACCTTGCCAGTGACTTTGAACCCCGTATGTGTTCCTGTCCTATTATACCCCTTCTCCATCTCAAAGTAACCACTATGCTAAATTTTGTTTTAATCACTTTATTTGTTTTTCTTTGTAATTTTACCACACATGCACATATCTCTAAACAATCTATTGTTTAGTTTTGTCTGCTTTTGAACTTCACATAAATGGTATCATACTGAATTTATTCTATGACTGACTTTGTTTGCCCAACATAATACTTTTGAGGTTCATCCACATTGAAATGTGTATGAAAAAATATCTTTTCACTGATGTATAGAATTACATTATAAGAAAATCCTATAATTTATGTATCCTTTCTCTTTGGGGTGGTTTTCTATTTGTTTCTAGGCTTTATGTTCATGTGAACAGCCATTCACTGGCTAATTTCATACAAGTGGCCTCTTGAGAGCACCCATGTAGAGGCAGACTGGCTAAGGCATAATCTTTGCTCATTCTCAACTTGAAAAGATAATGTCAAATAATTCTAATGACAGCCCTGGCTGGTGGCACCATGAATAAGGTACCAGCCTGTGAACCCAAAGGTCGCTGGTTCAATTCCTAGCCAGGGCACATAACCAGATTGCAAGCCAGGTCCTTAACTGGAGGCAGGAGAGAGGCAACTGTATATTGATGTCTCTCTCCCTTCCCCTCTCTCTAAAAATAATAAACAAAATCTTTTTAAATAATTCTAGTGACAGATTTGACCAATTTATACTCCACCAATCTTATGAGAATCTCCTGACCTCCCTATTCTCACCAGCACCTGGTATTGTCAATTTGTTGCCAACCTTGAGGATGTAAAATATGTTGCTTTGATTTTAATTTACATATCTCTGATTACTTATGAGGTTGCACATGATTTTATATATTTATAGGCCATACCTACATCCTGGTTAGCAAAACTCTTTTTTAATTTTATTTGGCCTTTTAAAATGAGATATCATTAAGTCATTTTCATATAATTCTTTATATATTCTAAACACTAATCTTTTGTTGTTTATATGAGTTGAAAACATCTCCCATTTATTGACTTATCTTTTCAGTGTATTTTAAGAAATACAAACTTTATGGTCAATTTATCACTTTTTTATAAATGGCATTTTTGTTTTTAAAAAACAACATAGGAAAATATCTTGTGACCTCCAAGTAGAGTAAATTTGTTAAAGTTTTAAAGTGTCATATTTCATGTTTTTTTTCATATTAACTTTTAACTGCAACTATAATTCATTTTAAGATATGTTATGAGGTAGTTATCTATTTTTTATAATTACTGCATGGAAAATAATGTTCAAACACTCTTTGAAAAGTTTACCCTTTTCCAGTGACCTGTCTCTGTAATACACTGGCTAGTCACAATGTATATATGGCATTTGGAATAGTGTTTAGTTAGTACATGTGGTGTGCACTATAAAAGATGTTTATTAATTTATTTAACCATATAATAACACTTTGGGGTAGGTACTGTTATTGCTCTCATTTTACCGATGAGGAAATTTGAGACACAGTGAAATTAAGTAATTTGCTTAAGATTGCATACCCGGTAAGCAGTATACTGGCTGCAGAGACAATATTTTTAACCTCTATGCCTGCACTATTCAATATGGTGGCCACTAGCCACATGTCACTGTGCACTTGAAATGTTACTAGTGTGACAGAGGAGTTGAGATAAGGTGTGCTCTAAGTGTAAAATATATATTAGATTTCAAAAACTTGATTCAAAAACTAATGCTAAATATCTCACTAATGATTTTTATATGCACTGCATATTAAAATATTTTTGTTATAGTGGGTTAAATAAAACAAACACTTTAAATTAATTTTATCTTTATTTTTGTCAATGTGACTACTGGAAAGTTTGAAATTGCATATGTGTAAAAATAATAAAATAAAATTACATATGTGGCTTAAATTACATTTCAATGGGGACACCACACTCTTGCTTCTCCAGGCTTTCATATAGGTGAGTTTATTTGGGAGCTTCATAAATCTGCTTACATATGTAAGATATTATGTTGTGAATGCAGAGTTAATAAAGTAAATCAATGGCAAAATTTTGTGGTAATCCATGGAAGAGCAACTTTTATCACCCAGTTCTTCTTTATCTGAAGCATCTTAGCTCTTCTTCTGACTGGACCTTTGCTGTTCCATATAAATTTCAGAAACAGCTTGTTGAATTCCACTGAAAATGCTTTTGGATTTTTTTTTGGGGGGGGGGCTCATATTAAGTAAAATTATTAATTTTGGGAGATTGATGTCACAATATTGAAGTTTATCCATGAGTTTAGATTTATTTTTGTTATATATTACATAAAAGACTTAATTATATTTTTTAAATTTTATTTTATTGTTTTATTACATCTATCCCATTTTTCTTCCCTCTGTCCCTCTCCCCCACCCACCCACTCTCATTATTTATCATTGTTATATACAATACACTTGACTTTGTGTGTTGATTTTATGTTCAACAACCTGGATAAATTTTTTTATAACTAAAAATTTGTGTGAAGGCTCTTGGGGTTTTCTGCTCTTTGGTCAGGTTCTTCTACACAAGGTGTTAATAGTGGCCCAATCTCAGAAAAGTAGTCCCTATCAGCCTCACTTCTAAATGCAAATAGAGAGCCAAAAATCACCAGTTAAAGTGAGATTGTAAAATAAAAGATAGAGACTAACTAAATCAAGCAATTTAAAATGAAACTTAGAGAACTCAGAAATGTAAAAAATAAACAGAGAAAAATGAACAAATAAAAATAATACTTCCAAAAAGGAAAGGAAAGTGGGTTTTTTTCTGTTACATTCATGAAATAAGAACAAGATTCTATTATTAAAAATCAAAAAAAAAATCTTGGAGATTGAAGAGATAATAAATAACTAAATATAAAATTCAGAAGAAAAGTTGAAAGGTGAAGAAAGACAAAAAACTCCTCTAGAAACTACACCCCCGAAAAATAAGTAGAGAAGAAAAATGACAGAAAGAAAAGGAATAAGTTCATGAAATAATCAATCTAAGAAGTTCATATCATTAGCTAGTAGAGATAAGCCATTATAAATAAAGAACAGGGAAAAGAGACAGAAAAAAATTCATAGAAATAATAAAAGAAAGTTTTCTAACGTTGGTGGAAATGAGTTTTCAGAATGAAAAAGCCCATCAAGCACTCAGCATAAGGAATAGCCCACTGGTGTGAAGCCACAGAATAGTAAGAAGAGGGCATTAAACATTCCATGGATATGAGGCTCACGTATCAAGGCTGAGAATAAATGGCCTCTAGTCAAGATGGCAGTGTAGGCAGACATGGCCCACCTCTTCACACTAGCATATTAAAATTACAATTAAAATGTAATTCAACCATCACTTAGAACTGTCAAAATTGAGTTAAATGGAAATCTGACACAGAATTAAAGAAACCATATTCATCAAGACTGGTAGGAATTTCACAGACATGGGATGGGCTGGTCCTGCACCCACGTATGGTGGACAAAGCTTTGGGAGGGATATCTTGGGAGCAAGGAGTCCCAGCCCCACAGCAGGTATCCCAGTCCAGGGTTCCAGTGCCAGGAAAATAAAGTCCCCACAATTTCTGACTGCAAAAACCAGAGAGGATTGAGTTGGTGAAAGAAACTGCTGGAACCCCAAGCAA
This sequence comes from Noctilio leporinus, assembly GCA_004026585.1. Lineage (NCBI taxonomy): Eukaryota > Metazoa > Chordata > Mammalia > Chiroptera > Noctilionidae > Noctilio > Noctilio leporinus. Next base: position 27,325 of record PVIW01008504.1, read on the forward strand.
TTTCTTTTAAAGGACCCACACACAAACTCACGTACCCAAACTCAGTCCCTCTGAGTTCCAGCACAGGGGTGATAGCTTGAAAGGCACCAGTGGTATATGTAGGGAGAAACTGAAGGGTTTGGCATCAAGATGAGCAGAGACCATTGTATCTTTTCTAAACTCTTCCCCCACAAAGTTGACAAGCTTGTGCCATACCTGAGATGCCATCAACCTGGCTAACCTTGTTGACCTGCCTGAGAGATCCCCAGACTCCACCCCACCCCACTTACGGACCCACCCAAGCTGCTTTTCCATTTGAATGGCTGGTCTTGGCTCCTGCTCCACAACTTCCTAAATCCTCTTAAACGAACAACAGCTGGCCACAGCAAGCTCCAGGCCTGGCACAAGCAGCTGCCAGACTAGATTCACAGCTTGGTTTCACCTAAGAATCTCCCAGCCCAGCACAAGTAGTAGCCATCTCCAGCTGTTCAGGCAGGGTAGCCCTGAACAAAACAAAGGTCGAGTCTGACCTTGGCCTGCACCACCTAGGAAACCCCAGGGCCAGTGTACCCATCAAACAGATACAAACACATTGGAGCACCACCACCCTGTCCCTGCACAGCTGATCCTCCATGTAGGGAGAGTGGAGATTGGTGATTAGTGGTCACAGCCAGTCCTTGAAGATGACTGGCCTGGGTAAATCCCTCCCATTGACCTGCCAACAGCAACCAAGGCTCAACTACAAGAGGAGGGTGTACTCAGCCCACAGGAAGGGCATACTTCAAGTATCCAGCTTAGGTAAAAGGGAAGGCTATGCCTGGACCCTACAGGACATCAACTATATTAGGCCACACTACCAAGACATGGAGTTCTACCTAATACATAAAAACATACACAGGGAGACTGCCAAAATAAGGAAACAAAGAAGTATGGCACAGATGAAAGAACTCCAGAAAAAGAGCTAAATGAAATGGAGATGAGCAATCTATCAGATGCAGAGTTCAAAACACTGATTATAAGGATGCTCAGGGAACTTAATGAGGACCTCAGCAGCATAAAAAAGATCCAGTGAGAAATGAAGGATACACTTTAAAATAAAGAACAATTTGCAGGGAAACAGTATAGTGGAGGAAGCTGAAAATCAAACCAATGATAAGGATGCAAAAACAACTAATTAGGACAAGAAGAAAAAATAATCCAAAAAAGAAATGAGGGCAGTGTAAGCAGCATCTGGGATAACTTTGAGAGGTCCAACATTCACATCATAGGAGTGCCAGAAGGAGAAGAGAAAGAGCAAGCAATTGGAAATCTACTTTTTAAAGTAGTGAAAGAAAACTTCCCTAATTTGGTGAAGGAAATAGACATGCAAGTCCAAGAAGCACAAAGAGTCCCAAGTAAGATGGGTGGAAAGAGGCCCACTTTAAGATATATCATAGTTAAAATGCCAGGGGTTAAAGATAAAGAGAGACTCTTAAAAGAAGCAAGAGAAAAGTAATTATCTACAGGGGAGTTCCCATAAGACTTTCAGCAGATTTCTCAAAAGAAACTTTTCAGGCTGGAGGGACTGGCAAGAAATATTCAAAGTCATGAAAAGCAGAGACATGCAGCCAAGCTTGCTCTACTCAGCAAAGCTATCATTTAGAACAGAAGGACAGATAAAGAGCTTCCAAGACAAGAAAAAACTAACCACTATTATGTGAAATGTTAAAGAGACTTATTTAAGAAAAGGAAGAAGACCAAAACTATGAACAATAAAATGGCAAAAATACATATCTATCAACATTAAATATAAAAATATAAAAAACAAACTAAGCAAACAAGAAGAATAGAGTCAGAAGGGATATACAGTGTTTTTTGGTTGCCAGATGGGAGGGGGGTATGAGGGGATGGGTGAAAAGGTGAGGGGGTTAAGAGGTACAAATAGGTAGCTACAGAAAAGCCATTGGTATGTAAATTACTGCCTAGGAAATGGAGTAGCCAAAGAACTTATACACATGACCCATGTGCATGAACAATAGTGTGGAGATTGCCTGAGAGACTAGGGGTTCCTGGGTAGATTAGGACAAAGGGGGCAAATCAGGACAACTATAATAGCATAATCAATATAATTTAATTTTTTAAAAAGAATGGCCTCAGTATTCCTAGCAACAACACTTGGAGCAAGAAGACAATGGACCAATACTTCAAATTGCTGAGTAAAAATTATTTCCTACTTAGAATTATATACATAGCTGGACATCTTCAGATAAACAATGACTTAATACTCTAACCTTCCATTCATCCATCATTTCTTAAGATATTATTGACTATATGATTTTAAAAACAGGAGGTAAACTAGGAAAGAGGAAGACATTTAATGTAGGGAATGGGGACTATATCACAGGAAGGCAGTGAAGACAAAGAGCCCCAAGAATATAGGAGAAGGAAGTCCCAGAGTGACAGTTGTCTAGCAGTCCCTGCTGAGCCTGGGGTAGATCTAGGACTTCAGGATAAAAATGCAATTGATGGTAATCTGATGCATTTGGTCACCTAGGAGATAATACTGAGAGATGACTTAGAGAGGAAAGAGATAACAGTAACTATACAAAACCTAAGGAATAAAAAAAAGACATGAGAAATTATTATGTACTATAGGAGACAAAAATATATACAAGCACCTACTAAAATCTTTGAACAATTATTTATGTAGTCATAATGTAAATATTAATCATAATTAAATTAATTAAAGCAGTAGGATGGGTAGTATGGGAGTATAAAAAACAAAAACATCATCCAGGATAATAATAGACATTCAAATAGTAATGCTTAAAATTGACAAATTGATGGTACTTAGAACAAGAAACACTGCTAAGAATTAAATTTGCTTGCCTCTGGAAGTGGGGTGGTAGTGCTCAGGAGGATAATAGAAGATTATTGTTTCATTATGTCATATTGTACTATTTGACTTTTTTAACTGTATATATGTGTTACTTCAATAGAAATAAAAATTAATTTTTATTGTATAAGGTATATAGATCCTGACACACCAGTGGTGTTCATAAAACATTAGCTGTTGATTCTTCTTAAAATGGTACCACACCTGTACACAGCTGTTTGCTGAAGCAACATCCTAAGGAGGAGTGTAGGCTCAGAAGATGTAAGCTGGAGAATAAAAGATGGCCAACATATATGGCAAGATAAGTGTACACATACATATTTCAAGCCACCTCTTATTTACCCTCCAAATAAGTACCATAGTCTCATTTTCCTCTATAGTCCCTAAACCCAAAAACAGAAACAAACAAAAAACACCCTAAATTCTTTCTTTTTTTACTTTGTGTACTTAAGCCTTGTTCTCATGTGCTTAATCTCTCATGCTGTCTGCATTAGGGGCTGCCCTGCAGGTGACAGAAGCCACATCTGCCTTTGTCCTCTGGTCTGGCACCCACCTTGACTCTATGAGAAGGAATTAATCAACAAAGCTTTGTGCTTGAAATGTGGGAAGGGTGATGGTGACCCAGACTGGGACACACTAACCTGCAGGCAATCCCATTTGACCCGGCTTCATCCATTCTGATGTGTCTATATAAATAGGCCTCTCTCTGCAACATCGTGTTCCCCCAATCAGCCCTGAAAATGTGTTTAGAGGAAGGAGAGACTTACCACCATCTGTTGATATCAATTTTCCAGGCTCTCCCTCTCCCTGAGACTACAAATAGCAGATTTGGCTGTACACAGTGCCTTATAGGAAGCAGAGCCCTGGCACAATACAGAGGTTGTCAGGAAAGCATCAAATGGGAAGACTGGTAGCATATTTCTCTCTGTCTTGTGGTTGTATGTACACAGATGGTGTCAAATAAATATTGGATTAGAAACTGAAAAAAATAAGGTCATCAATCTCCTTCCCTCTCACAGGAAAAATGCTAATTATTAATACTATAAACTCTTTAAAGGCAAAAATGACTAATAGCACTTGAGATGAGAAGAATTCAAAAGCATATCTAACTTGGTGGTCTTTGAAGTGCAAGTATTTGGACCCACAGCATCAGCATCATGTGGAAATGTTTAGAAATGCAGTCATGGCCTCACCCAGTTTTACTGAATTAGAAACTGGATAGAACTGAGTAATCTGGGTTTTCACAAGCCCTCCAAGTGGTCCAGAGAACCACTGGTCTAAAGTTATCCAGCCTTTTCTTTTTGTAGATGAGGAAACTGAGAGTAGACAATTGAAGCAACACCGTCAAGGCTACACAGTCAGGAAACAATGGGTCTCAAAAGTCAAGCACAATTGTATGACTTCCAAGTCAGTCTTCTCTCTACTGACCCATGCACATACTTTCACCTTCCATCATGTTCCTAGAACAACCAGCTTGTGTATAACTGGTTAGTTCAACTTGTTAGTGAAGGTGGCTAACAAACCAAGGCTATGGATTTGATCGCCAGCTAGAGCCATTTTTCTTTTCCATTGCATGACCACAAATAGTACCCTTACCCTAGTAAGCCATTTTACAAATGCATTCCCTTGGTTAACAGAAAGAATAGGTGTAAAAGTGCATAAGTTTAAGTACAAATTTCACCACTGCCAACAATTAATTACAAAACACTTCCTTTGGGTTGGCCAATGATACCATTTTTGTATAAGAGCCACATTGTACATTTCCTGCGGGTAGAACAGTGCCTGTGTTAAACCAGGGAAACATCACAGCAGTAACCCAGTTCTGGTGACCCTTACCAGCAAATGCTTTCTCCATTGCCAGTCTACCTCCTGCTCATGATTAAGCCAGAAGTTTCTAAACACTGAGGTTTCATAACATTTCCAAAAATCTTGGAGAACTGATATGTGATTGCCCCCTTTTATTTTATCAAATAAAAAGATAGACATAAAAACAATGATTACCATTACTGTCATTACCACATAATGTCATCATTATATGTCACCGAAAGGATGCAAAATCCCGGGAAAAAAAAAGTTATTTTCTGTTAATTTGTGAAGTCATATATACTCATATTACCTTGCCCACATTTTTTCTCATTTCTCTTTTTCACTCATGAAAAGTTGAGCATGTGATGGCATAGATCTGCAGGTCAGGGTTTGCGAGCCACTTTTCATCTGAGCCAAGTTGCTTTCTGCACAGCCTAGCTTAGGTCCCCCTCTGTATTCAGGCTCCAACAGTTTCCTGGGACAACCTCAATGACCACACTGTTCATAGTCACTCATAGTTAACTGCTTATGTTTGTCCCACACCAATGTAAGGTCTGGAAAATAAGAACTGAGACCATTTAAAGTTTTGTTTATTTGTTTGTTTGGTTGGTTGGTTGGATCTTTTAGCAATTATCCAGTATCTAAGAGCCAGGCAATCAATAACTTTGAAAGGAGGAAAGAAGGAAGGAAAGAATGGAGGAAGGAAGAAAGGAAGGAAGGAAGGAAAGTAGGGAGAAGGAAGAGAGAAGGAGAAAAGAAGATAGAACTAGATGTTGCTACAGGCAAAAATCTTTCTAATATCAAATATTTCTATCTTTAATTCTCAGAAATGAAAGGGACCCTTAGAATGGGCAACCTGAGCCAGACACCCCATTCTGGTCAAGAAAGCAGTATCCAGAGGCAAGTCAAGTCAGCCCACACTGATTTGCCATCTTACCCGATACAGGTATGACTTCCAGCTGGCTGGTCCCTCTCCAGAGATGGCCTAATGTCTGAGCTGTGGCCTCCAAGAGGAAAATGGGACAATAGACAACTGGAGAAAGGGAGGCAGCTAGGGAGGAACTTACGGGAGGAGGTCTGGAGGAAACTGGCAATTCATTAGATGTGCTCAGTGCAGCTACTGGGCAGGCCAGGGCATGGTTCGAACATTGAGCCTGGAGGGTTGTGAGTTGATGGGATTCTTTGTTCATGCTGCATCTTAAAGGCCACGTTGGCGCTACATAGTTGTGAGTCTCTCCCTGGAACAGAAGCCTCTGGAGAATTTAAGAAGCTGCCACCATCTCTTAAGTTCCTGGCATGGACAAGCTGTTGGTTAGCGCACCATGATGCAATGGGGTTTGATATTTCAGAAAGGGCCAAAAACAAGACAAAACCACCCCTATGCCAGGATAAGATATAGGAGGAAGGGGCAGCAAACCATATGGTAAAGCTAGAAGGCAAGGCAGTTTTTAGATTTACATAATCACAGCTGAGATGGCAGGAAGGAGCGCCTACCCACCCACCCAAATCCCTCCAGGAAAGGCCCAGTGACAGTGTTTCCTCTTACCCACCCACTTCCTTGCCCAGTGCCCAGGGAATGCGTCATGGAAGACAGACCAATGCTCTCATGTCTGTATCCCTGGGACTTTCCTAAAGGGAGAGAAAAATCCTTGTTTGGGGGAATTTTTAAAGTCTTTGTGTTGGATGTCTTCCCCAGGCCTAGCTTCCAAGTTGGAGCAGAGGTTGAATGGGTGTCAGAACTTGCTAAAAATAGGGGACTGGAGTCAATGACCTCTAAAGGACCCCATCAATAGAGGGACTCAAAAAGTGAGAATAAACAAGGGCAAAAGACACAGGAGCCAGTGATTGCCAGGAGCTAGGTGTGGAGTGTGGAGCTGGTCTGAAAGTTCATGTGGGGACCTTTGAAACAAGTGAGAAGTGATGATCTGATCCCAGCCATTCACTCAGTTGCTTATTAAGCAAATGTACAGAAATCCTACTGCCTGCCAGACATTATACCAAATCCCTGCCCTTAAAGAAATTACAGTCTATTGGGGGAGAGAAATGAGAAGACACCAGCAGTATCAAGTCTATCTAATGTTCACCTAGAACCTGCTGGTGCCAGGCCAGCTGCTACACACAGTGCATTTACTCCTTCAACAACCCAGAAGATAGGTCCTATTATCATTGTTACCTGCATTTTCCAAACAGGGAAACTGAGGCACTGGGAGGTTAAGTAGCATGTTCGATATCATCCACGTATGAGTGACAGAGCTAGAGATGAAAGGCTTGTTTCCATGTGGTCAAGTCCACAAAGAAAAGTAAAGAGGGGGCAATGAGATTTCAGAGGAGAAGACTCAGAAGCCCTTTCCTTACATGGAAGCTGAGGTCTAATGGATGGGAAACAAATTAAGAGAAGACTGTTAACATTTGAGCTGACTTAAGGAAAGAGAAAAAGAATCAAGAAATTTAAACTAAGGAGTATAGAAATTGAGCAGGAGTTAAGACTTTGCACTTTAAAACCAGAAAGATACAAAAATTCAGTCTGAGGGGCCAACATGCATTGGTTTTGCCTGTCTTCCCAAGGGCTCCCTCCCTGCCAGCACCAGCAGCTTTGCTCTTCCAGCCACTGCTGCACACAGGAAAGGCTGCCTGCAACCTATTTCTTCAGCCCCTACCTCAAGCACAGCCCTGGTTTGGACACAAGCAAAGAGGAAGCTTAAAAAACTAAAATAAGATGACCAAAAGAAAATGGACATTAAGGCTACCAACAAGTATTCTTTTTTTAATTTATTATTTTTTTTCCATTACCATTTATTTAGACCCCTTATACTCCCTTCCTCCCAGAAAACAGAAAATAATAAAATATTCTTTACATCAAACCTTTGAAAATGTAGCTGGTAAGAACAGAGAAGGCAAAGAAAGAAAAAATAAATTGGACATTTATTTAGGTTAGTGTTGTTCAATAGAACTTTCTAAAATGGTTGAAATGATCTATATCTGTGCCATCCAGTACAATAGCTACTAGTCACATGTGGCTATATAAATTTAATTTTTTTATTTAAATAACATTTTAAATTCAATTCCTCAGTTATACCAGCTACATTTCACATGTTCAGTAGCCACGTGGGACTAGTGGCTACCATATTAAACATCACAGTTCTAGATTATAAAATTTTCTTGAGGCTTAATACAATTAAAATACATAGTAGGTTTGAAGGTCCGGAATTAAGATGTAGATGGGTTTCCTTTAGGAAAGACAAAAATGTTTCTACTAAAAATATAAGCCACAGAGCAAATAAAACTTTTTGGATAAGCAGTCAATTGATAGATGCATATTAGATATTTTTTGTTTGATAGTGAGACTCTGAATCATGAGTTAGGACACCAGACTCCTAGTTTCTCCTTCTTGGCCTGACTGACACTTATTGTTTGAACCTCAAACAAGTAAGGTCTCCTCTCTGTAAGTTCTCCCTCTTCTCTAATGAAAATTTGGTCCTGATCATGGATGACCACCACCACCACCACCCAACCCAACCCTTGACTATTCCAGACATGGACCATTAACACACGATACTTTTCTCACTAAACTGAGATCAGTCAGCCTTGGGTTTCTTTGCAATATTCACCACCAAGCAACCACCTACAATTGATTAGAATTGTTACTGAGAAGAAAACCTCTTTGACATTTCATTTGGGCTAATTATTAAGTCAACTTGTGATTGATAACAACAAAAAAAATCAGGAGACTGAAATAATACTGAAAAGACCATTATCTGAACATTTATCTTGATTACCATTGACCACAGCCATCCAACAACCTTTATTAAGCATCAGGTTGCTTATTGAGTTGTTTAGAATTCTCTGATACAATTCAACCTGAGATGGCAACTCTGCGGTGCTGGTTAATTTTCTGTGTCCCCTTGGCTATAGTGCCCAGTTGTTTAGTCAAATACCGGTCTAGATGTTGCTGCAAAGATATAATGCAATTAACATCAGTAGACTTTGAGTAAAATGCATGACCCTTTACATGGGGGCGGACCTCATCTAATCAGTTGAAAACCTTAAGAGAAAAGATGGAAATCCTCAGAAGGGGAAGTAATTCTTTCTCTAGGCTACCTACAGACTCAAGACTGCAGCATTAACTGTTCTCTGGGTCTCCAGCCTGCTGGCCCTCCCTGAAGATTTCAGACTTGCCAGCCCCAACATTTGCATGAGCCAACTGTCAGTTCCTTAAACACTTTCTCTCTCTCTCTCTCCGTACCATATTTTTTCTTATGTATGTGTAAATATATATGTGTGTATATATATGTGTGTGTATGTGTGTGTGTGTACTATATATACATACATGCATATATACATCCTATTGGTTCTATCCCTTTGAAGAACACCAACACACCTGCCAAGAATATACCACAATACACATACGTACCTACAATCTCATAGGGGCACTGAGTACACAGTCAATAGTATAAAGATACACATTTCACGTAAAGTAAATACCAGTGTATTTGTGAAGTGGAGGATTTGGGGAAGTCCTAAGCCCTGTTCTCAGCTTTGGCTTGGTCCAGAAACTTCAGGCTTCATAATATAAGGAAAATATTTGCACTGTTCTTTTCTGCCCCTGGATACAAAGGAGAGAAAGGACAAAGGAATTCACTCCATTGAAAACCCCAGAGGAGTGATGCATGTGAGTCCATCTTGATCTGGTGTTGACTTGGTCTGCGTGACTAATGTTCCAAGGACATAATTATCTGGTTAATTACTTGGGTACAAACAAGGCCTGGGCCCATACTACAGATGGAAAACAGTGCAATAACCAGTGTGTGTGTGCAAATAAAGAACAGCCTCTCATCTCATTCCTTCCTTTCTTTAATCACTCCACCAACATCTTTAGGAATTTGTCAGTGGATAAGAAAATGGAAATGTTTTCACCCAGATAAACTATATTCTGTCAGCATGCCATTGCTTAAAATTGGGAAATGTCACGTTAAAATCCAGATTTCAGCTTCTCTTTGCAAAAAAAAAAAAAGCATAGTGAGCACATTTAGCCCCTATTTTTGCATGGTGTGAACAAGTGAATGAGGGCAAGACTAATGCAGCTGACCGCCAATGTGCCCTATTATCCCCCATTGGGCCACTTGGGTCACCTACTACATGTCTAGGCATTTGAGGTGGAGCATCTGAGCTATGCTGTCCTGGGCCACAGGTTTCATGAAGGAAGACCTTACTTACCCATCTGAGGGGGCCTCCCCCAAACAGGGCTGAGCACAAGACCTAGTTCACGGGATCTCTCATTCTGCACAAGCACAAGCTCCGCTTCATAGCATCTAACTGAAGTCACACTCTTACAGTGGTGGGCCTCTTCAGCACCAGCCAGTAAGAAGTGGGTGGAGGCAGCTCAAAGGGAACAATAGAGGCCGGGAAGGAGAGCCCAGGGTAGGGGTGTCGGAGCCAAGAATGCTGCCTGGACAATTTTAGATGACAGCTTGGTGACAGCTTGGACATGCCTGGAGACAAGGGCTGGGTGGATGCTCCATGCCCTAGGACACATTTAAAATTGCAGAGGCTAAGCAAAACATGTCTCATGGGCTATCAGCCCTTAGGAATAAATCCCCTGCCTCCTGCCCCATGCCTGGTTAAAGGGAGGGAGCTGGAAATGCTAAAGCCAGATCAGAAGAGAAATAATAAGCAAATACTTGGCATGAAGAAAACAAGTAGTAGACACCTCCCATCCTAGCCTTTTGTTATTTGGAGGTTTTCTGCCATCCCCTTGCTCTTAGGGGTACATTGCTTATGAGGGGTGCAGAAGACTCAGCTTCACACAATGTCCCCTTCCTTGGCTGGACGCTCCTCCTATTTTTGTCTGAGGCCTTACCCCTGTATTCTCCCCTGTCCCCTGCCCATATTCTACCCTCTCCTCAAGACCGTTTCCAAAGGCCACCTATCACTGGAACCTTCCTTGATGCCCCCAGCTGAAAGCAACCCCTGTTTTGATTGCACTGTCTTCACAAAAGGTCACAGGGTTCCAGGCTATGAAATGTCCTTCTAAGCACATGTTTAGACACAGCCCCAAGGCCCAATCCAGGCTAAACCAACTAGAACCATGGACTCTCAGAATGGAGGAGGACCCCTGGGATAGGCACTTCCACTCTCTCCTTTCTCAGAGGAGCCAATTGAAGCCAAAGAAGCTAAAAATGGTTTGCCCAGGGTCACAGCAACTGCATTCTGCTCCTGTGGGGTGTGCCTTCTGGGATAAGCAAAGCCAAGAGAGGCTGAATTCATAGTTAGTAGAAGGAGCTGAGCCCAACCTCAGCACTGCCATTATACTGGCTTGTCTCCCAAAGACTCAGGGCTCCTGGGCCTCAGGCTCAGCCCAGCCAGGGTGGTGACAGAAGGAGTTTACAGAAAAAGGAGGGGGAGGGGGAGGTGTGGACACATGTATGGTCATATCTTCTTCCAAATGATAGGGGTGTAGAGTATGCAGGGTAAGGGGCAGATCTGCATCTGGAAGGAAGCCCTGGAGCTCTGAAGCTTTCTTCTTGGCCTCCTCAGGCAGATGACCCGCAGGCTCACTGGCCTTGACCACACTCTTCCTCTAATGGAGTTACTCTCAGCACACCAACAGGTGTTCAGCTATGGTTTTCACTGGGTGCTGAGCACCTCCCTCCACCCGTGTGACTCTCTGACCATGAAAATAGGATGTCTGGCCTTCCTTCTGATAACAAGGGTCCTACCTCTAACTGTTGTTCCTGCAAAGGCTGGTAGAAAAAATAGGAAAAGGGAAAGGTGGTAAAAATTAAAAAAGGAGAGAAATAGGAAGGGTGCAGCTGGAAAGGGGGTGGACAGCAGAAAGTGACTGAAGCTAGATGAATAATGAAGACATGGAGGGAGGAGCGAGCAGGAGACTTTGGGAACAGAACGTCCCAAATTCATAGTCACTGCTAAGTCTGCACTGCTGGCTGACATGATCCCCTCCAGGACTCACACCATCTGCTGGGCTGACTCACCCTGGTGGCAGCTGGTCAGTGGGACCCAGTATTGACCAGGCAAGAACACTGTGGGAGAGATGGAGGGAAGGGGTGGAGGTGGGAGTGGTCTTTTTCCCTCCTTCAGTCCCTAGAATGTTCATCCCCATCCTTTTCTGTCAGAACCAGAGGCTCTGAGCTGCTGTGGTCTTTAGCCAACAGAGCTGGTGCTGTGTGGACCACCTGCTTGTACTTACTCTCTAGGAGACCCTGACTCAGTGTCAAGCAGGGGAAGAGGAATGCTGAGGTGTCTAAGGAAGTCCAGTAAATGTTCTCTAAAGCCCCAGGTCTTTTGTGGAGCATTTAGGATGAAGGAATGGCCTTGATCCCGGAAAGTTGAGCTTATTCAACCAATTCCATGCTGCCTAAGTTTATTTTTATGTTAACAGTCTTTCCATAGCAAGATGTCCCCTCTACTTTGGTCACCCCCCTCCCAAAATCTACAACAATCTCTGCCTCTGAGATATTTCTGTACCCCTACAGGGAATCAGTTTATATATAGGCATTGCTTCTGCAACCCTTCCAGCTATAAAATTCAGTTCTATTCTTCTACAAGTAAAGAAACTGAGATCCAGAAAAGGAAGACGGCCAGGTGAAGGCTACTTGACTGAAGAGATCAGGCGGAGATTGGGACTTGGAGTTCTGGACCTCCATCCAATCCCCTGTCTGCCTGGCCTCTCCCAGCCTCTGCCCAGTGGAGAGTAAATGGGTGAACAGTCAGTTCCACTCTCCACAGCATAAACCAACAAAGTGAAGTGTAGGACCTCTGCCATGCTTCTTAGAGGCCTGTAGCTCTCTTCCTAGTGCTGGGCACTCTTTTTCACTAAATGACCCAAATGTGGTCTTGCAAACTGATCTGCATCCACATTTGGGATCTCTGCCTCCCAGAGCTACTGGGAAGCTAGGAGGAGATGGGGGTTGTGTGTTTGGGGGCGGGGCGGGGGGCAGGGGGGTAGTTTGTGGTGGTGGTGGAGGTTTCACAGATTATCAGCCTTGAGAGGTGCAGCCCTGTGAATACAGGTCGCCTGTGGCTCCCATTCACCCACCACAGGGCAGATGAAAATCATTAGGAAGGGCCCTCGCAGATTCCTGGAAGGGCTGAGGCTGCAGGCATGCTTAATGGGGAGACACTATTTACAATTTCCAAACAAACAAATTCACAGCTCAATTGTGCTGCCTGGATGGTTCCAAATTCCTCCTGCTGAGCCTGACTTCCCTCCGACTTTATTTTTTAATTATTAAAAATACAGACCATCTGCCATCCCCATAGGAGGAAAGAGGCAGGCCAGAGGGCCCTCAACAGATCCTACGGGAAGTCAAGGCCTTGGTGCTCACCTCTGCCAAGCAGCCTCACCCACCCCATCCTAGAAAATGCCCGGAAGATTCCAGCTCTTTCTTCCCTGGGGGCTGTCCGTTTCTGCTCAGAAGTCAATCTGTTTAGAAGAGCAGCTGCAAAGTGAACGCCTGCAGGAGCGAGGGGTCAGGATTAGGATGAGGGCCTTGATGGGAACCCACCACAGCTTTTCCTTGGGAAAGTCTGCATTTTGCCGGGTTTCTCATCCCTGCTGACTCGGAGAAGAAAACAGACCTTGGAAGCTCTGTGTCAGACTTCTTTGGTTTAATTTGCATATGAGTCCGAGAGCACCATGGGAGCTAAGGGGCATCACCCTGACTTAAAGAAGTAGCTGAAGATAAGAATTATTAGCATTATTGTCCTGTAATGGTTGAGATCATATGATATTTGTCCTTCACTGACTGGCTTATTTCACTAAGCATAATACTCTCCAGTTCCATCCATGTTGTTGGAAAGGGTACAAGTTCTTCTTTCAACAAGCAAAACAGAACCAAATATATGAACACAGTGACTAGGCCTTCAGTGGTCGGGGGAAGGGGGTTGGAGGGAGGGAGAGGCAGAGGCAAAGAAGGGGAGCAGCTTAGACAAGAACCTAGTATAAAGGAACCATGGACATGGACAACAGGTGGGATTGACTTTGGGGGGAATGGGTGGGTGGGGAGGGGGACAGAGGGGAGCAAAAAGGGGATGGATGTAATACAACAACAATAATTTTTTTTAAAAAAGAATTATTAGCTTAATCTTGTAAAGTTATAGGTACTTTTGGTTTTCTATAGAAGTAAATAGACTTAGTAATGCAGATGAGAAACTGGTGAACCCCCATGTAGGTGACAGTAAGGTTTATGGTATTACAAAGATAATGACTAATTTTAACATCTTGATACAGGCCCGTGGCATCTGTAGCCTGGCTGCCTGGGTCTGAGGCCTAGTATATTAATACCAGTTATATTGACTGCTGACTTTAGCTAGATACCACTTCCAGGAGTGGGTCTCCCCTTTCTTATTGCTTCCAACCCCCTCTCCCCTCACCTCCCGCCACAAGGATCCTGTTGTTCTGTCCTGTGTTGGAATACCTATTTTACTTTCCAGACAGGAACTGCACCACCAGGACCTAAGTGGCCAGGAGAACCAGCAGTGGGTATGGCTGTAAAATCTCACACCCTGCAGCCTCTCCTAGAAAAGGAAAGGCTCCCAAAGTCAAAGACCCCACATGAAAAAAGCCATGTGGCTGGAAAGGATGTGAGACCGACTGCTGCTGGCTACATTTGGGAGGGACTCAAGGTGCCACCCTATGGGACAAAGGAATCACCCAGCTGAGCCCTGCCCAAATTCTTGGCCCACGAAATTATGAAATACAAGAAAAATTCTAACAAAATTCTAGTTTGTAAACCATTACGGTTCTGGATAGTTTGCCATGCAGCAATATACAAAAGTGCTTGGCTGTACCAGACGCCAGTATAGCCAAGTGCAGCAAAATCAGACATGTCTTAAACATCCCAGGAGTTAGTTCAGGGGACCTTTTTTTTTAAATCTGCTCTGAATTCCTGCCTTTGGAAAGGAATTGAGTCTCTCCCTCATTTTCCGATAATGCTGCCTAGCAGTATGGCTTGGGGCAGAAATGGCTAGCCATTCAATAAACCCATTTCCTTTCCTGCTAAGCTCATAGCCAGCCTGCATCATAGTACAGGTTTATGCTTGTAGCCAAGTTCTGGCCAATAAAATGTGGGCCTGGCCCAGTTTCTCTTCCCCTATTGGTCAGTTGAATGTTGATGCCTTGGTGACCTCGGAAGCAACATGTTGAAACCGGCAGAGCCTCCCCTAGCCTGTATGCTTGACAATGTTCTCCTGATTGAACTTCATGTGACTAAACTTCCCTTGTGTCAGGCCACTGAGATTTCCAGAGTTTGTTGTTATAGTAACTAGAGCTTCCTTACTATTCCAGCTTGACCAATCAGACAATCCCTTCCCTCCAGCCATGAGACTGTGACAATGATATACGGAGAATTCAGGCTGAACTAACAACAGGATCATGCCCTGATCTTGTTGTGCTAGGTGCTCTCTTTCTCTGGAATCCCTGGGGGCATTTTGCTGAGAGAGAGATTTGATGACATCAATGAACTCCCAGGTCCTGCTATGCCTAAAGCTAGACCATTCCTTGGAATGCCCAATAACATGGACCAGCAGATTCCCCTCTGGGAAAAAAGTTATTGGTGATCGATTTATATTCCATGCCACCTAGAGTCCTAACTAACACTGAAGGATTATCTCAGATTTAAGAAGGGTCTTTGGAGGGCAGGGCATTCTGAGCTCAGTGTCCATGATGAATCAGACACACAGAGCATCCCTTTACACATGACCCTGCTGATAATTCAGTGGGATTTTATATTGTATTTTAAGGCTATTTCACTACATTTCTTACATACCTGCTAGGCAGATCGTTCTGATCTAGGAAATGAACCCAGGCTACAAGACAAGAGTCAGTTCTATTTCTCTAGGTAAAATAGAATGTTTGAAGTGTCCAGATGGACACTTCAAACAATTTTAGAAGCACCCTGACTCCAAAGCCCAGCAGAATTCTCAAAGTATAGGAATGGTGTCTGGAACATGGAGAAAGGCAGGTAGCAGCAACACATGGTGGGTGAGGAAGGGTATCAAGGATTAAGTAAGTGGTATGAACCTTAAATTAAAGTTCTGACCCTGGCTGATGTGGCTCAGTAGATTAGTGCTGGCCTATGAACCCAAAAGTCACTGGTTTGATTCCCCAGTCAGGGCGCATAACCGGGTCTCCAGCCAGGTCTCCGGCCAGGTCCCCAGCTGGAGGCGAGTGAAAGGCAACCATATATTAAAGCTTCTCTCCCTTTCTTCCTTTCTCCCTGCCCTTCTCCCTGATAATAATGAATAATTTTTTTTAAGTTCCATTGTTTTGAAGAAAATATCTGAGTACCATATGTGCCACACATATTTGTTCTTTGCATCTTTCTTATCACCTATACATTCCATATAGTCTCACTGTAGTGAGTTGATTTGTGTACCTAGTACTTGTAACATGACCTTTTATGGAAATACGGTCTTTGCAAATACAATCAAGTTAAGATAAAGTTGTCCCCACTCCCACACCCACTCAGTTTCCTACTATCCATCTATATCTCTCCCCTCTTATCTTGCCCCCAGATGTTCTGGTCTGTGTGTTTGCCTCTCTAGCTCTCACAGTGGCACCTTGCTGAGGACAACCCCTGCATCCCCACCATCTCCAGAAAACAACCTACATCACTAGGGCACAACCTTATTTATCAGAGATCAGGCACACTGCATTGAACGGACAAACTCCTGGCCCATTACCCTCCTCCTGCTTCATCAGTTTGAGTGGGGACATCTGGAAACCAGTTTAACAAGGTGGCTGACAGGCAGCTGGGTTCTGGAGCTTCTCAGGGGTACTCCAGGGAGCCATTCCAATTGGGTTGATGGACTGCTGGTCTCAGAGAAAATCCAGCCAGCTGCTCCAGACAGAGACAGATCCCACCTGCAATCACAGGAAGGGTGCACATCTGTCTAAAATGGGAGGGATGGAGGGGTGGAGGTGATTGCAAAGGAAAGTGTCCTGCCCACTTCCCCATAAACTGTGGGCCCTTGAAAAAGACGTTAGACCTCCATGGGACTTCTCCATCCAAAGATGGATTTGACCAGATGAGTTATCAGATCTCTTCTCACCTTAACACTCTAGAATCTTAGGGTGGAGCAAAGCAACCTGGTTAGAGACAGGCAGGGAAGAAGAACAGAAAAAGGCCTGACAGAGCACCTGGGCTTGATGTGCTATGGGACACTAAAGTCAAAAAGGGAACATGCAGCTGGGAAGAAGAAATAAAACATAATCCTCACTGTCCGTATCATAGTGCCTAACTGAGAAGGGCATCTTGTCAAGTTCCAGTGAGTTTATAACCAGATGGGAGATACAGAATTTCATGCATAGGAAAATGAAAGACAAGCAAGAGCAGTGTGTGATTAATATAACTAAGTACTGAATGGTTTGTACAGACCATAATCCCCATGGAAATTGAGAAGAGAAGATTATCCGGACAGTAGGAAGGGGTCAAGGAGAGCTTCCTGGAGGAAGTTGAACCTTGAAAAACATATCCCTGTAAAGAAAGAGAGTGAGGTTTACCTAGATCCAGTACAAAATGAAAATGCAAGCCCCTGTGCTAAAAAATTAAGAATTTCAAGACAGTGACAGTAGAATATTAAATCAAGAGTGGAGCCCTTTGGGGGGGGGGGGGGTCCTGTTCAACTGCTGGGATCACCCACTTACGAAGCTGGTCCTGACACAAGAACCTGCTGGGTGCTGGAAATATATTAAAACTATGTGCCACGTGGCTGGTGGCACAGTGGATAGGGTGCCGGCCTGCGGACCCAAAGGCCACTGGTTCCATTCCCAGCCAGGGCCATGTAATCAGGTTGCAAGCCAAGTCTCCAGCCAGATCCATAGCTGGAGGCAGGTGAAAGGCACCCATACATTGATGTTTCTCTCTCTTTCTTTCTTTCTCTCTCTCTCTCTCTCTCTCTCTCTCTCCCTTCCCCTCTCTCTGAAAATAATGAATAAAATCTTTAAATAAGTAAATAAAACTATGAGGATGAATCAAAAATCTAACCATTAGAAGAAACCAGAGGGGTAAATATTATGGCCTTGGATTTGGTAACGGATCATTAGGCTTTATAGCAAAAGCATGAACAGCTAAAGAAAAAAGATAGGTAAATTTGGTTTCTTAAAAATTTATAACATTTGGCACCATAGGATATCATTAAGAAAGTAAAAAGACAACCTACAAAATGAGAGCGAAATATTTGCAAAGTACGTATCTGATGAAGGTTGAATATCCAGAATACTCAACCACAAGAAGAAAGCAACCCCGTTTTTCAAAATGGGCAAAAGCCTTGAATAGACATTATTTTCAAAGATATGCAAATAGCCAATTAGCACATGAAAACATGTTTGACATCATTAATTATTAAGGAAAAGCAAATCAAAGTCACAGTGAGATACCACTTCAAACTCACTAGGATGATGACAATAATGGAAAAAAAAGGAAGAAAATAAATGTTGGAAAGAATGTGGAGAAATAAGAACCTTCATATATTGCTGATGAGAAGGTAAAATGGAAAGTAGTTTGCAAGTTTCTGAAAATGTTAAACATAGAATTACCATATTACCCAGCAATTCTATTCATAGGTTCATACGCACCCCCCCAAATTAAAAGTAGGTGCTCAAATAAATACTTGTTCATAAATGTTCATAGCAAGACTATTTATAAGAACCAATGGGTGGAAACAACCCAAATGCCCATCACAGATTAATAGATAAAAAAATGTGTGGTGTATCTATACAATAAATCCAATAAAATATTATTCAGCCATAAAGAGGAATGAAGTACTGCTGCTATGTGCTACTACTTGAATATGGGGGATGATTGCCTCATAGTTATAAATACTCCCCTGAGTGATGAAGAAGTGTTGAAATTAGAGAGAGGTCATGGTGGCTGCCTAATGTTGTGAATGCACTAAATGCCACTTTATGCACTAATGTACACTTTAAAATCAGAGTTAATCATATACGACTTTCTTTCACCTCAATATGTTCACAGCAGCGCTATTTACAATAGCCAAGCCCTGGAAACAACCTAAGTGCCCATCAGTGGATGATTGGATCAAAAAACTATGGTACATTTACACAATGGAATATTACACAGCAGCAAGAAGGAACTCCTACCCTTTGCAACAACATGGATGGAACTGGAGAGCATTATGCTTAGTGAAATAAGCCAGTCAGTGAAAGACAAATACCATATGATCTCACCCATTTCAGGACAATAATGAACAAAACAAACAAATAAGCAAAACAAAACCAGATACATGAATACAATGAATAAATCTCCAGTGGGCAGAGGGGAAGGGGGAGGTGGGAGGGGAGAGGAGGAGGCAAAGAAGGGGAGCAGTTTAGTCAAGAAACTAGTATAAAGGAACCATGGACATGGACAACAAGTGGGATTGACTTTGTCGGGGAGTGGGTGGGTGGGGGAGGGGACAAAGGGAAGGAAAAAGGATGGATGTAATAAAACAACAATAAAATTAAATTTTAAAAAATGAATAAAATAAATGACTGGATTAAAAAATAATAATAATAAATGATTCCTTTTAAAGCTATGGAGAAAGAATAATGAATATGTCTGGATACCCACTACTAGGATACCCATCAGGGAGCTACCCCCAGAGAAAAATGTAACCTCACCATTGTATGCATTAGCATCCATCAAGGACTCAGTTAGAATGCTGACTCTGCCTGGGGTTACATTTATGATGTAGGTAAGCACCGCCATGACCAACCCTGGCCCTCGGGGTATTTAAACCCCATGGAACAGTAACTTACCCAAAAAAGAACATTTTAGGGTAGCCCTGAGTTCCGGGACCACAGGTGGAGAGGAAAGGAGATAGGAAACATAACAGCAGGAGAAAAAGCCAGACTCTGGCCCTGGGAATATCTAAGTGTGAGCTTCCCACAGTGTTTAGCCACATTAAATTAAAGGGGTTTCTCCCTTCCAACCTCCTTCACGTCCACAGCTGTGACCACAAATGATGCAAGAAAAATTAGAACTGAGTTTCTTTGAACCTTAGGAATGTTCATACGGTTCCTGTAAAGCTATTTAGTTGATACTTTTATTTCAATAGATTTCCTTTCTACTTCAATAAATTTATTTTATAAGAAATTTTATATTACTATTCTAAGTCAGGGACAGCTATCGGTTTTTTTCCAAATAAAGTTTTGTTGTAATGCAGCCACACCCACATGATTCCATATCGCCTTCCGCTGCTTTTGCATTCCAAAGTGGAGCTAAGCAGTTGCAGTACAGATCTTACGGCTTTCCAAGGCAAAGACATTTACCAACTCACTTTCTGAAAAAAATTGTCTATCCCTGCTCTAGGTAAAACCAGTATCCCTTAACTCAAATGTAAAAGCAAAAATTAATACATTGGAAAGAAAAAGTATCAAATTTCAGCTAGATTCTATTATTTTCACTCAATAATATTTGTCCATTCCATCTGTTCATTCATTATCTGTGAAGTGCTTGCTTTGAACACCTGCAAGGTCTGGGGAACATAGAGCAAACAAGATGGAAAGGTCCCTGATTCTGTGGGGTTTATGTTCTAGTGGGAATTAACAGGCATTGAAAAACAAGTATCCACAGTTATCAAAAAAATAAAGTATCCAAGTGACCTTTGATTTCCATGGTAACAGAAAATAACAAACAACAGCACTTAATAGAAAGTCTTAGAGGTGGATAAAGGGTTCTTTCAATAGTAGAGGTGGAGGTGTCAAGGAAGTTCTCAGAAAAGGTGACATTTGGGCACAAACTTCAGAATTGCTGACAGAGAGAATAGGAAGTGCAAAGGCCCTGAGGCAGAAATGGGCTTGAAATGTTTATTCTGAGCAATTGGATGCTCAAGACAGGTAATCATTTCTGATATCATCCCATCAATCAGCACATACTGGTAGCTACTGATTTGATTTGTCAAGATGTATTTGGGGGGACTGCATATCCACCTCCTTGACTTTTGGGGCATTAAGCTGCCTGAGGGCTGGGACTAAGACCTGGCCAAGCTGCTAGGCAGCTCTGAGTAAGCGTTGCTACTCAGCCCAGTCCTGAGTCAACCAGAAATGTCAAGGCCTGTGTGCCCCATCTTGTGTGGTTATGAGGTGGGCTGCCTAACAAGGGCATGACCTTGACTGAAGTTCTCCACAGCTGAGGCTGACCCTGAAGGAGCAGACACCTTCTGCTGACTGTACCACTGCAGCTGGGTGACAAGTGCTCCTTGAAAGGAGCATTGGGGTGACCATCTCCAGGCTGTCCACACAGGGGGAACGCCCTCCCTGAAGAGCGTGTTTCTTCCTCTTACCATTCTCCTCCTCCCAATCCCGGGCCCACTGCCCATTCTTCCCCAGAACCTTGCTGACGGCTGCCTAGAAGGGTGAGAAAAGTTCAACCCAGCTAAGACATCGGATAGAATGACTTGCAGCATAAAGGGTTTTCTTTGAGGGACTCAAAGGCAGGAAGCCATCAGGACCCAGTGAGTAAATCAATATGTTCATTAACTCATCTACAAGAAATTATGAGTCATATTACTACACATGGCAGTAAAAAACCTGGGGCATCTCAGACACCATGTACATTTCAGGGTTGTGAATATTTTCTTGTTTTCCTGGGAATACACTAAATAGATACCCACCTCCTCAGCCCACCTGAGAGCCTGGCTCACCCTGAAGCCCCCCATAGGTCCTCCTTAGCTCAGAAAGAGAGAGACAGAGAGAATCAGAGAGAGATTCTCCCAGAGACTCCCCAGACACCTGAAAGTAGGAGAGCACATACCTAGGTGGAAATCCCACTCTTCCTTCCAGGTAGCAGCAGAAACCCCTCTGCACAGCAATAGTCTGTGAACCCTTGATTTGGGCCAATCAAGTGTGCTGGTCTAGGCAACCTAGGTTTAATATCACTCCCTACCCCCGGAGTCCCCAGCTCTGCAGGCCTGGGAGAATTCCAGTCTCAGGCCCCCTTTCTTCCCCTGTCTTCCTTATCACTGTCCACTGTAATATCCCCACCTTCCTGTGGCCTATCCTCCCAGCTTCCTGAGCTCAGTGCTAGGCCCCTGTGTCCCTTTATTCCAAGCCCCGCTGGCCCTCAGAGGACTGACGATGCTGTTCTGTCACCTCATCAGTATCACATTGCAACACCTTCATCCAACTACTTCCCTACACATATTTCAGAAGTTACCTCCTTCAATAGCAGGAATTTTTCCAAGCCCTCTCACTGCCCTAGGGAGCTGCTGGGGTCTTCATGGGAAGACCCAGAAATTAAACAAGAGATGGTGCCACATACCATCAGGGAAGAGCTCATGTGTGTGGTTGGTGGAAGCTCTGGTGAATGCTAGGAAGGCAGGAGGTGGGGAAGCGAGGCCTGGAGGACATTTATGACCCCTGTTGTCTTCTGTGAGCAGAGTGGGGATTTACCAGCTCTGATAGTGAGTGGATGTGCGCCCCATTCAATGCCATCCTCTGGGAAAACTTTGACTTCTTCCTACCAAAAGTTCTGGAATCTGTTTGAGGAGGCATCTGCTAATACTTCTCTGCTATCAGTCCCTACGCCTGAGCCCCAAACCAAACTCTTTGGAGAATAGAAATGGAATCAGAAATGTAAAAGCAGCGAGTTCAGTGCCCCTTGGTGGGATCCAGAAAAGGGACAATATAGAAATGGGTGGATGATTGTCCCCAGACAACAGGTGACAGTCAGGCAACCTGGACAGGTGGGGGTGGGGGGTTGTTTGTTTGTTTATTAAACAGGAGGCCCTGCACCAGAACCCCCTGGAATGTGTGTCTAAATCTAGATTTCCCACACCCATGGATCAGAGTTTATTGCACTTTATCAGGCTCCTCTGACCAGAAGAAGGAACTCCTGAGCCTACCATTTTTTTATGAAGCCTCCATTTTTCTTCTATCAACATGGATGCTATGCACTGTAGTTCCTTTTATTTCTGGAGATTCTGTGGTTGACAGTGCCCTTCTTGTTTGGTTCTTACGACCACCCTAAGATGTGGGAAGGGACTATACCTATCAGAGAAGCAGGCCACCCTGAGGGAGGGGCCTGGGTAAGGCAGAGGTGTGGGCACTGGATGGTTGGAGAAGCCCCCTAAGAGCACATGTCACCCCTTACCAAATCAGCACAGCAAGAAGAAGGAGTGAGGAGGCTGAGAGACCCTCTGACTGGAGTGAAAAAAGCATCCACCGAGGAGTGACTGGGCCAATATGCAGGAAGTCAGTGGGACTGAAGGAGCTGCAGGAGGCAAGGGAACTTTCCCAGGGAAAAGAGGGCAGCCCATGTGGGATGGATGACGACAGAATGAGGGCAGGAGCTGAGAGGGAAGAAAACTCGTGTGGAGTGGCCGGAGGGCCCCAGGCCTGGTGGGTTCAGGGAAGCTCTGTGACATCTTCTTTCCATGAGCCTGGAAGGAAGGGAGTGGTGGCCCTGGGATGGGTGTGAAGAGGTCACAGTTCCTGAAGGAGACATCTGTCAGTTTGCATCTGTTATCAGTCAAGCTGGGCAGAAAAGGCTCTGGGATGGCGGTGAGCCCAGAGATCAGGGATGGGAAGTGATGACAGCATGAACCATCTGGGAAGGATGGAGAACATGGCCAAGGCATGATTCCTTCTCCCACCCCACTCTTGGTTTTCTCCTTTCTCCTTCCTATTTCTACTCTGTCCCAATGGCTTAGAACCAAAACCCTTATGGAAATCCTCATTAAGATGCACTGCCAATCTGCCTGCCCAACTCAGTCACCATTCAGAGGAGAGGTGAGACTGCCTTTGGCCTTTGACAGCTCTTGTTTTTAATAAGGCTAAGGAGCCTGATACAATCATGAAGGCATAAAGCGTGGGTCAATGTGACAGCCTTGAAGCAGGACTTCAACATTGAGTAACTGGGGAGCTTCATGCTTGCAGGACCCCTCAGAAATCATCAAATCTGGAAGGGGCCTCTTCAAAGATAGTAATCTTTTCATTTCCCAGCTTCATCCTGGCTGTCCTACCTCTTCCCATACCCGTCTTCTCCAAACAAGAAGAAATGTCTATTATAGCTCTTGGCACAGTAACTACTTGCCCCACCAGAGAGAGGAGGGTCATGGTTTAATTGGCCTCTTCCTTTCCTCTGGAATTCTTAGATCAACAGCCTGGTTCCAAGATTGGCCAGTGTTCCTAGGATGGGTGAGAGAGAAAATAACTCAGAGCTTTAGATAACTGTGCCATACTTGACACACTGAAAACTAGGACAGGTGGGAAAGTTCAGTAAGTCCTTGGGGCCTGGGTGTATGGCCACCTTGGGCAGACACTGAGCAAGAGCCTGGCAGACAATGCAAGTCCACATGGACACCTTCAAAGCTCTAATACCTACAACAAATGCACCGTGGGCACCCACTTTATTCTGCTCCCCTCTCCCCACCTACACCCACAGTATTTGTAGGAGACCTGTACTCCAACAGCTTCCTACCTCAGCCACCGTCATCTCTGGTTTTCCCTCCTTTGGCTTCAGAAACATAAGCTGCCCACACCTGGAGCAGCTTATGCTCCAGGAGAGTCATTGCTCAGGGCCAACCACAGAGGATTGGCAGTTGGTGGATAAACACCCTGGCTTCCCCGTGAGGTGAATGGCTTTCAGAGGGTCCCCAAAAGTAACAAGCCTAGCTGTCTACACCAGCAACCTGCTCATGGACACATCCCCTTTGTTGACTTTCTTCTCTACCTTGTCCCACTTTTTCTCTTCCTTACTGTTCTTCCCAGAATCATCGCTTTAATCAACTCTTACACTCAAATCCTTAAGTCAAAGTATGCTTTGGGAAAATACAAACTAAGATTTGTATTTTCACAGAAGTGAAAGAATAAAATATGGGGTCATCCACATCCTCTGAATGAACTACATACCGTCAATACAGAGAGATTCTTAAAAGGGAGAGGAACTCGACCATCGTGCAGGACTGTTCACCAAGAAGCTCTGTTGGGCTAAAAAAAAACCCCAGGTACACAGGGAGTTGTTTCATCTTCTCTGAGTCAATTTTACCTGTCACAGCGTAAACTGTGATTTTGTGTAAGGAAGGGAAAAGGTGCTCTGAGAAGCTGAGTCACTCCCGAAGCATGACTCCCGTTCACCAGGGCCTCATCACAGTGAGCTCAGCATTGCCTGTCCCAGACCCTGCAAAGACCTAGGAACAAGCTCCAGAAAACCCTGGCAACCTAGAAATCACAAAACAGTGAGCATGGGTCAAGAGAATTTTATGTTGCTTAGAGAAAAAAGAAACATCTTGAACTGTTTTCCAAAAAGCCCCACATTTGAAGCCAGCCTGTAGCTTACAAGGTTGTCCTTCCCTGTGCACGATCCACTGCCCATCCTCTAAGCATCCGGGTTGACTGCTTTCCAAATGCACCTCCCTTCCTTTTCTCCTTCATCTCTCTTACCTGTTGACCTCTCCTCTCCCAGCCTATCCCAGTCATTTGGCCACTAAACCACAGGGGAGAAGCTGGGAGCATCCTGGGTGGCCAGTGGGTAAGCAATCCTTATCAGTGAACCCATGGAGGGGAGGGGAGGTCCCAATATCCAGGCCCAGAGTAAAAAGGGGAGGGGCTGGACTGAGGGTGAGGGTGCCTCTCCTGGATTCTGAAACCCTTGTGTATTTTCAAGAAAATTGAATCCATATGTTTCTGATTCATTGACTCATAACTCATCAAAATGTTATTTGGTAAGAGCTATTTGAAGTCCAAGAAGCCTTGTAACAGCCTGTTTAATAAATCTAAAAAGTGGGTTTTTTTTTTTCACTCCCCTGTATTTCTTAGAAGAGAGATGGTGTTTTATTTTTTCCTCTTTTCTCTCTGGAAAAGCAAGTGGTCATATCCTATATTCAGGCCTACGAAGCTCAAGTCATTGGAAAATCATGAGACAAAAAGATGAAAATCTGGGTATTGGGCTCTGATCTGCCCTAATGTAGGTGATCTTCTCTAGATGGCTCACTTTCTCAGAGCTTATGTAATTAATTACCCAAACTTTGTGGCAGAGAAAGATGCTTAAAACCAAAGCAACCTTATAGCACTGAAGTTCCTGCAATTTCTGACTTCTTTATGTGCCATCACCTCCCTACCACCTATGCCCTGCAAAGACATCAGTAAGGTGAATTCTATTTTTAATGAAAATCTTTACAGTGAACAAAAATATGAAGGAATATGAGTGTAGCAGAAACCAGAAGTCATCATTTAATAGGTACTAAGGCTTTGGTTTCCAGAATCAACTGAACCTCTGACAGAATAAGAAAACATGGAATGAAACAAAGGAAATAAAGTCAGGAAGAACTGACTGTCAGAAACTAGAAGTACCTTGCTTTCTGCACATCCTAAATGAAAGTCAGACTCACCTTCTTCTATTGCCTGTCTGACTTATTAAGTTGATAATTAGCTGAAAAAGAGAATGGAAAAATTGACCTTTAGAGGACCCTTGCTTACCCCACAGCTTTTACAGTTCCCTCCCAGCCCAGTTTTATTCAGCCAGAGTCCCCTAAGAACAGAGGGCCATTATGTCATTCTTCCCTTAAGACCATGGACTTCTCAAGATGAAAAGGTCAAATGCCTGGGGGCAGCCCACAGTTGCTGGTGCTTTGTCACTCAGGCGGAGTGCAAAACCAAAAAAAGACCAGCCATGGTTCTCCCAGCTGGTGAACTTAGCCCCCAGCCTTTCTCCCTCATTTAGTCATGGCAAACACTGGGCTGCTTTGATTATTCTGGCCACTGAGCCAACAGTTGAGGTACCTACCATACATGAGGAGAGTAGTCCAGATGCTGGATGACTTTACTTGCTTCGAGTGGGGATGGGGAAACTGAAGTCATTGGTGGGCAAGTAAAGGTTGCTGCCCATAGGCTCCCAGATCCAGAGAATGTCCTTGCTTACTGAGATTCTGAATCTAGCCACCTCCACTGCAGATGGGATCTATTGCTTCAGGGACTATCTTGAATGTTGGCTTCCACATACCACTACACTGGAAATCATGAGATGTGCCTTCCAGCAGGTCCAGCCTCTGCCACTTTCTAGGCATCAGGCCTCTGGGGCCTCTATTCTATCTGCAGAGTCAATGAGTTAAGATGGTTTCACAGTTGTTAAGGGCCATGACTTGATGTTTTTGAAAAGTGAGTGACAGACTCCTCGGGTGTCCAAGGGCCTTGAAAAGTCACCCATCCCCACCTCCTTATAGAAAACCCTCTTCTCAGCCCATATGCCTGAAACTCCAATTGTAATGGTCTTTCTGGGAAGGATTCCACTTCTGATCACATCCATGCCAATATTTCACCTTATCCTCCTATCAGAAAAGCTTCCAAAATTCTAACTTTCATCTGTTCCACTGAAGCCTTGTCCCTTTTTATCTGTGCTTGGTTTCACTGATACCAGAAAGCAGCTTTCCTAGGTTTATCTCCCTAACAACCTTTATATAACTTACATGGAGGACCTAGTCTCTTAGGTGCCTGGGTGAGATGATTTCCATTTAATCAGGTAGATCACCAGTTCTATTTCAGGCATGAGAAGGTCATGCTTGGCTGCCCCTCCCTAGTGGCTCATTCTGTCATTGACTTGCCCTGTGGTCTTTTTTGACCATGGACTATGATCCTGATGGAGACAGAAAACTACTAGAAACTAAGAAAAGAGAGAAGGAGGAGGAGGTTATCTGAAATTGAATTTGACACTGTATTTAACACCTAACACATTATCTCATTGGCTTTTCCCAGCAGACCTTTGTGAAATTCATTATTCTCCTTGTATAGCAGACAGAACTCAGGCTCACTGTCTACAGCTGGTATGCGTCAGAGTCAAGATCAAGCCCAGGTCTCTTTTACATTAATCCTTGAACCACTCTTAAGCTTTGCCTCACAATACCTTGAGTTATTTTGGGGTAAAGCAAATCCCTTCTTAAACCAACAAAAGAAAGCATTATCAGAATGATTTAAGAGTAGAGTGGACAAGGGTCACCAGAAGTGACTTCCTTCATACCCTAACTTATGGACGATTATCCTACCAATGTCCTCTGTGGACTGAGGTTCTTTTCAGAGAGTCAGATTTCATTAAAACTGTGGTTGCATCAGGGAAAGATCAGAGGTGAGAACATTTAGACTCCAGAGGTAGCTGGGACTCAAAACATCATCAAAATGAGTGGGTCAGTTCTGATCCTAGTCCTCCATTTCCATAAAAAATGTAGGCAGGCCCCTCAAGGTTGGCACAAGTGCCAAGACAGTAGACAGACCATCAGCCTCACCTACTGTTTCTCTCCTGGCTTTCCTCTCAGGGCCTCCTAAGTCAAGAGAAGAAGGAGACCCTGCTTGTGCCAAATTCTTTCTGAACCATGCACAGCCTGGCTAAATGTGTGAGAATGGAAGCAACACTTGTAAATGACCATCAAAAGCTTACTTACTACGATAAACATCAGAATAAGAAGAACTTGATCATCTTTCACAGCCTCCCCCAACCTCTCTCCTTTGGCATTGAGGTAGGGGCCTGAGAACCACCCACCAGGGCCAAAGTTGCCTGAAGACCCCCGGTAAGGATGACTCATTGATGAGAACAGCATCCCTGGCACTGACTGAGAATTCTTTCTCTTCTTGCCACACTGACTTCATGCCCAAGTTCAACCTGCTCAAGTGCATAGAATGGTTTATGCCTCATCTGTTAAGCCATGGGCCCTTTCAGTGGGTTAGAGAACTTGAAATACTGAAAATCTAATGTGTTCACTATAATTACAAAGCATCTATCACTGTAGGCACTGTTATTCTGCTTATGGTAGGGATTATCTCATTTAGTTTTCAAAAATAGCCCTTGAAGAGTGCTGTTTTTATCCCCTCCATCCCTTGCAAATAAGATTGGGATCCAGGAAGGCTGACTCTCCTAACTGCTACCCAGTGAGGCCCCTACCTATTCTATAGGCCTCAATGAGCACAGCTGGAGGCAGCTTCTCCCTGTTTGGAAAGACAAAACCATGCCTTACACATCAGACATCTTTAAGAACAACCTCCCTCCAGGAGATCTGTGTCCTCTTAAAATCAGGCATGAAATCAGTCCAAGGGGCCCCAAAGACAGGGGCCCCTTTGGCACCCCTCTTTCTGATATATACCTTCCAGAGAACAGCCTTTTAATGGGAACTCAGCAGCTCTCTTTGGTAGCCCATGCTCCTCCTTCCAGGGAGCCCCCAATTTTTCATTCAAGCCAGGTGACAAGAAGAGCAAAGGGCAAAGCATTCCACACTTGGAAATGGGAATCGAGTCTTCCGTGTCCTTGGGCTTTCCTCAAACCCAGTGTGACTGGGAACCATAAGGAAGATGGGGAAGGTGGGGTGGGCATCTGCCCTCCTGGCTGTAAATCTTCTATCTCTCACAAGGTACATCTGAGTACAAGTTCTAAGGTGCCACCAGATATGCCCCTAATTATGTCAATGCAGAAGCTAGCGAAGAGAGGCAAATAAGGAAAGGAAGCAGATGCCCACTGAAATAAACTTACAGGTACAGATTTCCAAGCTATCAGGAGCCTTAGGGATCACCCAGTGTGGCTCTTTCATTTTACAGATGAGGAAAATGAATTCTAAAGAACTGCTTTTGAACCCTCTGCTTAGCAGACTCCAGTCTCGGTTAATGTAGCTCATGGTACCTGCAACCAGCAACTCATCAGAATTTCATGAAGCTTTGAGCTGGCAGTCTCAGTGGTGACTCTTTGCTCCAGGAATATATATGCTTGAAGAAGAAGCATTTTAGAAAGAAGAGAACATTCTAGGAAAAGATCATATGATTTAGTGTCTAAACTGGTACACTTTTGAAGGATAAGAATAAGAATCACGAGGAACAGAGACATATGGTCACCCTAACCATAAAAGTTCTTCTGGTCTTTCTTGATGGAAGAGGAAGCATCATGTAAGCATAGACCTGGGATGCAGAAGGTCAGCCTGGCTAATTTATTCAATCAACAGACACTGGACACCAACACTGAACAGCATGTAAGGACCTGCGCACACAGAGCCTAGATGGTTCTGGTTCATGTCCTTTTACCAAGTAGATGTGCCTTCCTTAGGTCACTGCTTCTCTCTCTGAGCCTCATTTTCATTCTCAAAAAATGAAGAAGTTGAACCATGTCACCTCTCAGACCCCTCCCTTCAAGCTGTAGCATCTAGGAGTCTGTGGGACCTCTGACAGAGAAAGGGGGTCCCAACACAGCAGCCTTCCACCTTGCCAGCCCAGTGCACTAACCAGCGGAACACATGGCCTGGTCCCTCCCAGGGACCGCAGCCCTGCTCTGCCCCAGCCCCACCCAACATGTGTGGTTGCTCTTGCTGTCCGATGTATAGGAACATACAGAGGAGATCTTGGGAAGAGACCTATAACACACATGTACACACACACACATGCACACACATACATCAAATCAAAGCAGTATTAAAAGCCACAACATTCAAACAAGTGCACAGGACATGCCAAGAATCCTCTGGCACTGCTTTCTGTGAAAACACCTGGTCATGTTTAACCCAAGCTGAAAATATGATTTTCGTGCGAGACTCCTGGCAGGGATGCTAGGAGGCAGACGGGACTCCCTCAGCAGGGGTGAGGTTCGCCTGAGTCACCCCATCTTCTCCTAGGGGATAGGTTCCACCCCCACCAGCCAACATGTGACAAAGAGGGAGAATGCAAGCACCCCAGCTCCAGGCCATGTCCGTGCTTCAGATGCACTGTTACTCTAAGCCCTGACACCACCTCCCTGGGAGCCAGCAGATGGGGAAACAGAAGGGAGATGGCTGATAGTGCCCATTGGCTTCCCATGGAGGCCCTCAGCCTAATAGAAGTTGTCATGTGTCAGCTTAGGGCATGAGCAGAGCCCTCCTGGAAAGCAGCTGTTCTGGAGGCCTTCGGCCAAAATGGTGCTGATGTGAGGGGTGTGCTCTGGAGAACCGGCCCAACTCAGAGACTGGGCAGAGGAAGGAGCCCAGGACTCAAGGCATGAAAACAGTCAAGCAGTAGGGGAAGGTAAAAGAAAAAGGGATGCCCAATGTAAAAGGGATCTCTCCTTTATCCAGTCCAGATCCTGGTGTTTTATGATGCCTTCTCTCAGGTGTGATGAAGAGAAAAGCAGGAAGGGCCCAGGGATACTGAACCTATTGTTAAGCTCTGTTCAACTTTTTCCCAAAGTTTCAGACCTTGGAGCCTTATGGATTGGTGCCTGACTCAACTCCTCCTTCTACAAATAAGTAACCAGGTGCCAGAGATGATCCAGGGACCCATATCATCTGGTGTTCTTTTCCCTACTTCTCACCAACAATATTTATAAATGCCATAATAAGGTCAATCGGGAACTTAATGCATTTAATCTCTATTCAAAGCATCACCCTGTTTGTTTTGAATCATTACAAATCAAAACAGATCATATTTTTTAAAGTAATAGGACTACATTTTGTGATGTGATATATTCAATGATTCTACTTAAAATAGTTATAGAGGTATAGAAGTTCCTTAAAAAGTTTAAATCATAAGGAAATTATGGCACTTTACCAAATGCTGAACTGTTTTTTATAACTGGCTAACACTAGTTATTTCTATACCCCTAGTTCTCCTTAATACAGCATTTGAATATGCGGCACAGATCTTTGTGTGATCTATCCTTTCCTCATTCATGAAGCCTTGAATAGAAAGAAAGCTTGTCTCTCAGGGAAAAATCAGAAAAAGTGGTTAGTTTTAGTGAGAAATAAAGGAAGTAAAATTGTTAAGAAAAAAAATTAGGGTTATGCAATGAAACATAAAACAGAGAACAGAGGCCCAACTGGTGTAGCTCAGTGGATTAAGCTCCAGGCTCTGAACCAAAAGGTCACTCATTCAATTCCCCATCAGGGCATGTGCCTGGGTTGCTGGCCAGGTCTCCACTTGGGGGCGTGTGAGAGGCAACCACACAGTGATGTTTCTTTCCCTCTCTTTTTCTCCCTCCTTTCCTTTCTCTCTAAAAATAAATAAATAACATCTTTGAAAAATTAAAATAAAAAAGGAGAGAGAGAGGGAACAGAGGCTGAGGGCAAAGTAGATGAGGTCTGTTCCAAAAGTATCGGCCAGGCAAACTTTTAATTATATTGACACCGGCTCAATACTTTCAGGACAGACCTCTATATATTATTTTTCCTGTTTTGTTCTTTAAATTTTATTTTATGTTGTAAGAACCCTTAACCTTAGATCTACTTTCTTAACAAAGTTTTAAGTGTACAATACAGTATTAAAACCATAGCTATAATGTTGTTGAGCAGCTCTTTAGTACTAGTTTGTCTTGCTCAACAGAAAAGTTATGCCCATGGAGGGCAATTGGAAATCTCCGCCTAGAGGCCTTCTGTAATGAGCCCTGCGAGGAAGAAAGCTGATAAGGGGAGGGGGGCGATGGAGTGTAAGACTTCCACAGAGCCAAGCCGTTGAAGTCCTATGTGTCCTGAAGAGGACTTACGAAAGACTCACTTAGTACTTCCAAGCAAGTTCTATACATGTTAACTGCAGGATGCAACATGCCAACTTACCAGGCCTCCCTGGGCCCACTGTGCTTCCAGGGGCCGCTGTTAGCATCCCCAGTTGCAAAATCGCACTGGCCATTTGTGTGGAGAGCAGATGCAGAAAGCGTGCCTTTTAGCACGCTCATTACCAGCAGCAAAGCAAAATGATTGTCAAGCCTGTCACTAAAACAGCGGGGGAGAGAAATCCTGAAAAGTTCTTGCAAACAAGGGAAAGAAATGGAAATTAAATGGGTATACTGTGCCATGAAGGCGTGTAAAATGTCTTTCACAAAGACAGCACTACAAAATGAGTGCCATGTTTTATTTCCGTGATTATGTTTATTAGCCCTTTGTAGGGTTTCTTACGACCTCAGACCCCCACACTCTAGTTCTTCATTCTAGTTCTTGAGCTCCTTAATAGTAAATTTTCTTACTCTGTTTTCGTGGGTTCATTTTTCATAAAATTGGCCTTTCTTTTAAGGAAAATAAGGGCACATGCACACATAGTAACTCAGACACACACACATAGCATACTTGGCCACAGTGAAGAGAAATCAGGAGTATGATTGATCGGTAACAAACATGGGTAATTAAGGAATGGCAAAGGTTTCATGCTGTAGCTCTCATATGCCCACAATCTGAAGTGAGATGTAACACAGGCAAAACAGTGACCAGGTAGCTAGTTTATAGGCCTGGTAACTAGCTCTTTAGTTCAAAAGACATGGGAGTGATGCTGGTTCTAAGCCTTGCAGAGGCATTGAATGAAATCAGTTGGTTATCTCAAGGAGAAACAGGAGGAAATTAGCTCATAAAATTAGAAAGCCCAGCAGTGTATGGCAATGGAAAACATAGCTCGTGGAATTACAGACCTGAAAACCATTTTCCTTTCTGCCCCTCTTTAGCTTAGAGAATCTGGGAGGGTTATTCACACTCTGAGCATTCACTCCTTCAAATACGAAGTTAAGAAGACAATGCCTAGGATATCCGAAAGTTTACTGCCTATATTTTTCTCCAGGACCTTTATGGTGGCACTGCTTATGTTTAAATCCTTTATCCATCTTGAGTTTATTTTGGTGTATGGTGTAAGTTGGTGGTCTAGTTTTATCTTTTTGCATGTTGCTGTCCAGTTCTCCCAACACCATTTGTTGAAGAGACTGTTTTTACTCCATTGGATG